>CAUYON010169609.1:0-11142 GCA_963573935.1 Arctocebus calabarensis
CTCACCATCCTTAATGATCAGAGAAATGCAAATCAAAACTACTTTGAGATATCATCTAACTCCAGTAGGATTAGCCCACATAACAAAATCCCAAAACCAGAGATGTTGGCGTGGATGTGGAGAAAGGGGAACACTTCTCCACTGTTGGTGGGAATGCAAACTAGTAAATTCCTTTTGGAAAGATATTTGGAGAATACTTAGAGATCTAAAAATAGATCTGCCATTCAATCCTGTAATTCCTTTATTGGGTATATATTCTGAAGACCAAAAATCACATCATAATAAAGATATCTGTACCAAAATGTTTACTGCAGCCCAATTCATAATTGCTAAATCGTGGAAGAAGCCCAAATGCCCATTGACCCATGAATGGATTAGTAAATTATGGTACATGTATACCATGGAATACTATGCAGCCTTAAAGAAAGATGGAGACTTTACCTCTTTTGTGTTTACATGGATGGAGCTGGAACATATTCTTTTTAGCAAAGTATCTCAAGAATGGCAGAAAAAGTATCCAATGTACTCAGCCCTAATATGAAGCTAATTTATAGCTTTCATATGAAGGCTAAAACCCAATTATAGCACAAGAATACAGGGAAAAGGGAAAGGGAGGTGAGGAGAGGGGGTAGGATGGGTGGAGGGAGGGTGATTGGTGGGATCTCATCTACGATGCATCTTAGCAGGGTACTGGTGAAACTTATTAAATGTAGAGTATCAATGTCTTTATATAGTGATCAAGAATATGCCATGAAGGCTATCTCTAACAGTATGATCAAAATATTTCTGATTTATTTGAAGCACATTCTTCCTTATGATTGCACCAACATACACAATTATGTTTAATAAAATTATTTAAAAAAAATACTAGAAGAAAGTGCAGGGAAAACTCCCAAAAGAATTGGCCTGGGCGAATACTTTGAAATTCCCCAGGCAATTGAAGCAGTATCAAAAATTCACTACTGGGACTTGATGAAACTAAAAAGCTTCTGCATGGCCAAGAACATAGTAAGTATAGCAAGCAGACAGCCCTCAGAATGGGAGAAAATATTTGCAGGTTATGCCTCCAACAAAGGCTTAATAACCAGAATCCACAGAGAACTCAAACGTATTAGAAGGAAAAGAACAAGTGATCCCATCTCAGGATAGGCAAAGGATCTGAAGAGAAACTTTTCTAAAGAAGATAGGTGCACGGCCTTCAGACACATGAAAAAATGCTCACTATTCTTAATCATCAGAAAAATGAAAATCTGACTTTTTTGAGGAGAAGAAAAGACTCCTGGCTCATTCTGAAAAGGCACAGCAAAATATGACATTAATATTACCTGTCAGATTAGAAAAAGACAAGAAATAAAAAAAGAAAAAGAAAAAGAAGGAAAAAAATTACCATCAGACTAATTTCAGCTGACTATTTCTAACAACTACAAGCTATAAGCCTCTTTCCTTGGTGTTATATGCCCTTCAAAAGATTTCTTAGCTGCTTTCTATAGATGATATAGAAATAGTCAGAGATTCACTAACTAAAGAGTCTAGGAATTTTATTCACATATATTCTACTAGGCTACTCTAAACTGTGGATTGGTGTTTTTTATCTAAGCTTTAGTTTTCAGAAGATCACTTTAAATACAGGAATCTACACAGAAAATGCTTTCACCTGAGTAATCATATTTCCATTACCTTTACTAAACCAGAAGGCAAGTTAGCTCAAAGACAGTTATGTAGAAAGTATGTTCTCATGTGTTTCATCACTGAAGAATGAGAGGCCATCAGTGAAAAACAAAGATAGAAAAGTGGTCACTAAGTAAGAAAACAAAAACTTTTCTCTATGAAAGCACCTGTTGAAGTCATCAATACTTGGGAAATACACAATTTTTAAACATTTACGAATAAAAAGCCCCAATTTCCTCCCAACATCCATAAAACTAAGTTACATCTATCTCCAAACAATCTCACTTAGATTGTTTTCTAGCACTATTACATGAATTCATGTCCTTTAAAATACTCTTAAGAAAACATAAAGTCCAAAAGGTTAAAAAACATTAACTAACAACTTTTCAAAACTAGATAGCTCTTTTAAGAAGTAATTTTGACGGTATTTACTGTTTGAAAATTTCACATAAAAGTAACTGAACTATACTGTATTTCTCATACAATTTTAACCTGAAAGACATTTGTATTGTCTGATATTTTAATGCCATATCTCTTTTCACCTTTTTTTCTTGTCCTTATCAGTGATCTAAATAAAATAAAATTACAAACATATAGAACATATAAAATGAAACTATTTGATTCACATTTCAATATTACCTTTTTACACCATCTGCCTCTGTACTGATGACTAAAAGATTCAATTAATCTTTTAGTTCATAAATCTTCATCTTTGCCAAAAGACACTTTCTAGAGCTTCAGAAAGTTGTTATGCTAATACAATCACAAAATAAAACAGCATGGAGTAGCTTAGGAGGACACAGGAGAGTGGGTATTTTATTACATTTCCGTACCAGATCATTTTTTCTAGGAGGTAATTCATAAATTTTTCATCCTTCTAGTGTTCGCAAGCAATGTAAAAAGGACCACTCCTGACCTATTTCAACCACTTGTATCATAGTAGTGGCAAGAAATTTTTGTACAAGAGAAATTCATTATTCTATTGTCTTTTAGATTGATGCTTATTAAATGACAAAGCATAATTTATGCCCTTCTCTTTAGATAATGAATAAAGAGATCTCCTTCAAGGCCAGCACAGGTACTATTTCTTAAATTCTGCATTCAACAAGGCTGTGAGCAACATATAGAAGCATGAATGGTTCATATAGTGACAGTTAATATCCACAAAATTATAACATTTCAGTAATTCAGAGTGATTGATAATGTACCTTGTTTAACATTAATTTTTGAAAGTGCAATTGGGTGAGTAAAGATAAAATTTTTTTAATATTTGAGCCTTCAAGATAAATGAATTCAAGCTTACCAAAATAACATAAATGTAGTCCAGTATCTAGACTACAGTCTTTACTTCACAAATCATATAATGATTCCAAAAAATCGATGCCCCAAGTAGACCACATGTTGGATATCTAAATTAAGACAGTACACAATTTAAAAAAATAGAAAGCCATTGAAAGTATGTAACACTATTGTTTTATCTCAAAGGAGGAGGATACAGTAAAGATAAATAATTCATCCTTATAGGTGTTCCTGAGAAAATTCAGTCCATAGTAGTTCAACAGCTTATCAATATCCCCTAATCACTGACAATCAAATTTCAGATCCAAGGAAACTAAAATGCATTAAAGAAATTAAATGCATATGTAAAGATAATTCACATATTACTTTTGCCAGATAAACAAATATTAGTCAATGAATAATGTCAATGTAAGATTCGATGTACCCTAGACCTGAAACCAGGAAGATACATAAAGGAATCCACAAACAGAAAGAGTTTGCAGGTTCTGTTATCAGTATTTTCTCAGAATCAACAAGGAAGCTTGCAGTTTTCAGAATTGACACAGTAGATAGATGTCTTTAATCAAACTCTTCTTATTTTGTGGGCTTGAGAAATACTTGTGTTTTAATATGCCTGAGGGAAAAAGAAAGGCAGGATTAAAGGCACACTGAGAATATCTGTGAAACTTTATGGAAACGTGCATTTTAAATGACAACCTCCCATTTTGGCTTAGCAGATTACTTCATGATGCAATTGCAAAATCAATTGCCTAATGGTAAAGACAAAAACATTTTTGATCTTTAGCCACTTTGTGACTCAGCAAATTTGTGCCTATGACTGATTGTAAATGCAGAACAATGACTAGAGTTCTTTTAAAATCTTGACTTATTGTCAAAGCACTAAGCAGTGTGTTCTGGTAAATCATATGCTTAATTTTAATTCTATTGCAGAAGATTGAAGTTTTATTTCTGACTTTCTAAACAATCTGTAGTAGTATAATTAATCAAAATAGGATATACAGAGGTAACAAAAGATTCAAAATACACAATTCCTCAACCCCACCAGGGTCTACTTCTCACTTAATAGTCTAAGAAGGATATCCATCGTCAGCAGGCAGGTGCACCTCTGCATGTGATTCAGGGTCTGAACTCCTTCCATCCCGTGGCTCTGCCATTCCTCAATGGGCTCACTATTCCCTGCACACAGTTGACAGAAAGATATGAAAATGTGGGCTGGGTCTGAAGGCTCATGCCTGTAACCCTAACATGCTCGGAGGCCAGGCAAGAGACTTGCTTGAGCTTAGGAGTTCAAGACCAGCTTTAGCAACAACGAGTCCTCCATCTCTACTAAAAAAAAAAGAAAAGAAAAAATTAGCCATGTGTTGTGGTGGGCACCTGCAGGCCCTACTGTTGAGGAGGCTGAGGCAGGAGGATTGCTTGAACCCAGGAGTTTGAGGTTGCTGTGAAGTAGGCTGACTTCATGGCACTCTAGCCTAGGGAACAGGGTAAGATTCTGTCTCAAAAAAAAAAAAAAAGAAAAGAAAGTGTGATGATTAAATTGTGATTTAAGGCAATGTTCTCCTTAAATCCTGGACCTGGAGCTGGCACACAGAACTTCTGCTAACATTCCACTGCCAGAATTGGATCACAGAGCCATACCTAACCCTTAGGAGTTTAGGAAGTAAAGCCTAACTGTGTGCCTAATGCAATAGAAAAAACAAAAAGGATTATTGGTAAACTTCAAACAATCTCTGCCATAGGCAAGCCAGCTAACCTTGTGAATTCTGGGCTCCTTCATTCACAAATGGGTAACAATTATGAATGTCTAATACAAATCTTGAGAGCTTGTGAATACGTATACCTATGAGGCACTCTGAGTTCCATAGATAAGCAAGGTTATCTGTTGGCTATATTGCTACCGTTATGTCACTGCTGTGTTATTGCTATTTGTAACACAAATACACTGGTACACATTACACTGGGTTAAGTAAGGGTAAAAAAATAAAACTTTCTGCCTAAGAATATTATCAAGAACACTACATTATATGTAATCTTTCTGGGTAATAAAGGGATAAACTAAATGGCAGTCTAGTCTCCTGTTCTTGTATTCTAGTTACATTACTCCACAGAGAACAGCTGTTTTCTTTCATTCTGTTGAAAGCATGAGTATTTCTGCTCCAGAACTGACAGACTATTCTAGTTTATATATCAAAACTGTAATTCTAGAAAACGTCTAGCAACATTAAAAATACTTTATAAAGTATCATTTTAAAATACAAATATCTACTCTGAAGCTTTTTTGAAGAAGCAGAAGGAAAGAATTATTGTCTTAAGTATCTGATAAGGACCAGGTAATGAATTTTATGGTGAATCCACAACCTTTTGGATATCAACCATCTAAAATAAATACTAGTGGTGAAACAGCAGCGCAAGGATAACAAGTTTCACTCACGCGTAGCCAGTGTAATTTAAGAGTGTGCTAGGCAGAATGGTAGCAAGATACATGATCTACCTGGAAGCTGAGGCTAGAAGATGCTAATCTCAACTGAGCAGATGAATCATTATATGACCTTGGGAAAATTAATTAGCTTTGGTTTTTCTGCCTAAAAAAAGCAAACAGTAATAAGAAGACATTTACAGAGTAAATCTTAAGAACCTGAGAGAGAGAAGGAAAGGGAAAGAGTGGAGAAAGGGAAGGAAGAGGAGAGTAAAGAAGAGAAACAGAGAGAAAGAGAGAAAACAGGGGAAGTTGCAAATTTAAAAGATGCTGAATGCTCTGATTGTTCTGGGCTAATACTAAAAGAAATAGGTTCACTTCATGAAGCATAGCACCTAAGCCAAAATACATTAATACAACCAAATCAGGTACCATTATTTGTTTAGCACTCAAGACAAATTATTTTGTTAGAGATAAAGATGAAACCACCATCCCTTTGCTCAGATTTATGCAAATAGATAAAGAGAGAATATCCTAACATTCCAATTAGTTCAAGAGATGCGTACTTTAGCCCGTGCTTTTGTGCCAGACACTGGGAATGTGGTGGCAAAAGAGACAGACATGGTTTCTGTCTTCAACGATTACAACTTGCAGATAAGTACTATGAAGAAAGTTAGGAAATGAACCAAAAAATATCTGAGGGAAGAGTATTCCAAAAAGGGGGAACAGAAAGGACCTGAGGGCCAGTTGAGGTGGCTCACGCCTGTAATCCTAGCACTCTGGGAGGTCAAGGGAGGTGGACTGCCTGAGTTCAGGAGCATGAGACCAACCTGAGCAAAGCAAGACCCCATCTCTACTAAAAAATAAATAGAAAAACTATCCAGGCATTGTAGCAGGTGCCTATAATTCCACCTACTTGGGAGGCAGAGGCAAGAAGGTGGCTTGAGCCCAAGAGTTTGAGGTTGCTGTGATGCCATAGCACTCAATCCCAGGGTGACTCAACAAAAAAAAAGGAAAGACCTGAGACAAGACTCATTTGGCACTGATAAAGAAGGGTTATGGAAGGCCATTGTTTTCAACTAGCCTTCTGCACTGGGCCCCAGCAAACCAGATCAAACTAGAATGGAGTCACTTGTGCTACGTGACATTATCAAACTGAATTCCGAAATAGGCCAGTATTCTAAAATCAGGAGACACACAGCAACCAATCACAAGGGGCCTAGTTTACCTAAGGTGGCAAGATAAGGAAGTCCCTCTCTTTTAACCCTTAAAAATAAGTAACTTTGAAACTACCATCTGCCTTTTGCTCCACATTTTTGCTTTCTTCAGATCTTCTCTACCTATAAAGTCAATCTCCTCTGCTCAGTTCATTGGAACATTGATTCTATTTTATAGATACTAGAACTGTAAATGAAAGCCAATCAGAGCTTTAAACTACATTTTTTGTAATTTTGTCTTTTGACAGGACATGCATAGGAACAGTAAGGAAGTTAGTGGACTAGGGTGGAATAGAGGGCAGGCAATTCACAGAAAATGGGATGGAAAGATAGCAGGAAAGCAGAGTGAATAGTGTCTCCTAGGCCACAGTAGGGGCTTTGCCCTGGGAGAAATGGAAGCCTATGACTAACTGACAGGTTACACAGCAAGTAGATTTGGATTCCACTGTCCTTTCCCTTAACTGGCAAATTTTATTTTTTTTTACCACAGAGCCAGTCAGAGTATGAAAGATGGGGGGCTAGATTGATTAGGTTTTTAGGGTTTTCTTATTTTTAATTTTTTTAATAAAAAAATTAAATGCCATACATGGAACACAACTCAAAAGTGATTGAAGACTTTTGAGTATAGAGAAAGTCTCCTTCCCACCTCTGCTCCCACCCACCTCCCTTCCCTTACCTCTAGATTTTTGTGTAGCTTTGAAGAAATTGGGTTTCAAGATGACATTCAATTGCCAAAAATTTACTAAGAGTGTGAAGGAACTCACAAACTAAGATGCCATTTCTCCTCTCTCAAAGTCTATTGTTTAAGGACACAAAAGGTCTTAAAGTTTCATTCACAAATATAAGATAAACTTAGGCCCCAAGATAAATGAGGATAAGGCCAGCATGATAACTCACGCCTGAAATAACCAGCATTTTAGAAGGCTGAGGCAGGAGGATCACTTGAGAGCAGGAGTTTGAGATCAGCCAGGGCAAGAGACAGACTCCATCTCTACCAGAAACAGAAAAAATTAGCCTGATGTGGTAGCAGGTACCTGTCCCAGCTACTTCTACTTGGGAGGCAGAGGCAAGAGGATTGTTTGAACCTAGGAGTTTGAGTATAGTATGAGCTGTGATGACGCCACTGCACTCTACCCAGGGCAACAGAGTGAGACCCTGTCTCAAAAATAAATAAATAAATGATTTTCATTTCCAAAATTGAAATTCACATCATCTTTAATATTTCTTAAGAGTTGTAGAAGGCATAAAATTCAGTGTGTTTGGGGGCATTCTAAAGTGATTTTCTATTCCAAATATGAAAACTCCCTAAAATTGGCTTGGTGTTCTTCTGTAGTCTATCCCTATTCAATCAAAAACAATAAATTATATCCAGGCATTGAGGCAGGCACCTGTAGTCCCAGCTACTTGGGAGGCTGAGGCAAGAGAATTGCTTAGGCCCAAGAGTTTGAGGTTTCTGCGAGCTGTGACACCACAGCACTTTACCCAGGGTGACAGCTTGAGTCTATGTCTCAAAAAAAGAAAGAATAAGAAAAAAACAATAGGCTCGGTGCCTGTGGCTCAGCAGGCTAAGGCGCCAGCCATGTACACCTGAGCTGGCAGGTTCGAATCCAGCCTGGGCCCACCAAACAACAATGGCGGCTGTAACCAAAAAAAAAAAAAAATGGCTAGGCGTTGTGGCGGGCGCCTGTAGTCCCAGCTACTTGGGAGGCGGAGGCAAGAGACTCGTTTGAGCCCAGGAATTGGAGGTTGCTGTGAGCTGTGATGCCACAGCACTCTATCCAGGGTGACAGCTTGAGGCTCTGTCTCAAAAAAAATAAAATAAAATAAAAAAACAGTAAATTATAGGGAACTGGCTTAGGTTATTTTAGGAAATCTATGTAAGAAAATAACTAAATTATGTTTCAGGTGTGTTTTTGAATTTTGCACCAAGCAAATGCATTATCTATTTAAAATACACATATTTTTAAAATTAGGTTATAGATTTTTTTTTTTTTTAAGAGACAGAGTCTTGGGGCAGCTGAACGAGTAGAGCACTGGTCCCATATACCAAGGGTGGTGGATTCAAATTCTACAGAGGGTGGTAAAGTGATACTGTCTCAAAAAAAAAAAAGAGAGAGAGAGACAGAGTCTCACTTTGCCCTCAGTAGAGTGCCGTGGCATCACACAGCTCACAGCAACCTCCAACTCTTGGGCTTAGGCAATTCTCTTGCCTCGGGCTCCTGAGTAGCTGGGACTACAGGCGCCCGCCACAACGCCCGGCTGTTTTTTGTTGCAGTTCTGCCTGGGCCAGGTTCCAACCTGCCACCCACAGTATATGGGGCCGGTGCCCTACTCACTCAGCCACAGGCGCTGCTTGAGTTCTGGATTTTTAAAACAGATTAACGGTATGTGGAATAGGAGTCCTGCCTCCAGTCACTGAAGGAAGGAACCTGGGTAAGAAAGGATTTCAGGGCAGAAGGCAGGAGTCTCAGGATTTTAATAAAGGATCCCTACTGACTAGTGTAGAACTTTGAGCCAGTGATTTCTCCCTGTGTCTCAAATAAATCCTCTGTCAACGCTTCCAGAGCAAGGTGACAGCCGAGTAACAGCTTCCTTGCAACTGGGAACGGTGAGTCTGGGGAAAGAAGACTCCGGGCATCTCTGGCTGGTGGGATCTGCCCAGAAACATCCCTTTGGGGACACAGAGAGTCAGTGTGAGACTTCTGGACCCCATGAGGAGGACAAAAGCAGTGGAAAACTGGCAAGTGGTTGCATGTGTTCATTGGTCTAATCCTGCCAGCAGCTGTAAGTACAGCAGCAGTGAGATTGCAAACTAGAAAGGCCTTACCCTTGAGCTGTTTTGGTTTTTTTGGACTTGGTACTCAGTTGAACTACTTTGGGAGAACTTGGGCAAGAGTGCAAAGGACTTTAAGCGTTGTCTAGGGCCCCAGACTAAGCCAGATGGAGCTAATAGTGTTCAGGCTGTGGGCCATGGAGCCATTGTGGGAGAACTGCCCTGGCAAGCTCTGCCCTCAGGGTCACAGAGCAAGGATGGGGCAGGAAAAAGTAACTGAGCAGCCTAAAGGAGGGGACTGAGATGCCTTATAGCCCTGGCCCTCAGGGGCATAGAGTGAGACCGGTTTTGGCACACTGGGTGAGTTGATAGCCACTTCAGGAACGATCCCAGCAACAAGTGCTTTCCTGGGAAAGCTTCGCCTTAGCCAAGGTTAGCAGTTTAAAGTGCTTTTTAAGCAGGTGGAAGAGAGATTTAGGCTCTCCACCCAGCAGGGTTTCAGAAATCAGAAGAGGCCTCTAGTCTCCATCTCGTACAGCCGTATCAGCATTGTGATTAACATATCATACCCCAGAAGATCACCTGTTGCCCAAACAATATTCAGCAAGATATATATACTGCTTTGTTTTTGGTTTTGTTTGATCATTGCTTTTTGTTTTTGTTTTTTTAATTTCAACATTTTCCTATAGATGTTTCTTTTCTTGTTTTTTCTTTCTTCATTTTTCTAGTTTAAATATAATTTTCCATTGTTGATTTTTTCAACAATTAGAACTTCATTTTTGCTAGTGTTTCTACCCCTATTATTTGGTTTTTCCTCCAATTTTATTCCATAAAGTTTTCTGTTTGCTTGTTCTGGTTTGATTTCTAACATTTTTGTCTTTCCTCTCTACCCTGGAGGTGGGGTATTGTGCCCAAACAGGCTGGCAAAGAATTGCTGACCTCAAGGGAACCACCCAACCCAGTACCCCCAGAGGTTGGGAGTTTGTAAGGTTGAGTCAAAGTACCTTATTGTACACCTACCTATATGGTTCCTGTGCCCCACTTTCTGTGTCTCTCTTCTTTTTGTCAATATCCCCTTTTATCCACCCCTTCTCCTTTCTCTTTTTTTTTTTCTTTTCTTTTCTTTTTTCTTTCTTTTTTTCCCCTTCTTGCTCTTCAATCTTCTCATCCCTCTGGTCCTGTACCAAAAGGACTCTTTAAAACCCTAGGCCAGAGGCATGGCAACTTAAAGAGCAAGAGGAAGTGAAAGGAAAATTAGGGCAAGGAAACAGATAAAAGAAATGACTCATGAGGAAGAATCAGCAGAAAAATTCTGGCAACATGAAAAACCAGTCCGGAGCAACGCCCCCAAGGGACCGTGAGGTAGCTACTGCAGAGGTACCACCTATAAAGAAATGTTAAAAATGACACAAAGGGAATTTAGAATACAGATGATGAAAACAATGTAGGAAATGAAGGAAACTGCTGATAAAGTAGAATATAAAGGAAAATCCAAAAACAGAACCAAATAAGAGATGAACGATATGAAGAATATAGAAAGGATATAGCAGAGCTGAAGGAACTGAAGCAGTCAATTAGGGAACTTAAAGATTCAATAGAAAGTATCAACAACAGATTAGACTATGCAGAAGAAAGAATATCAGAGGTAGAGGACAAAGCTCTTGAGATAACTCAGATAGTTAAAGAGGCAGAAAAGAAGAGAGAGAAAGCAGAACATTCACTGATGGAATTGTGGGACTTTATGAAGCATTCAAACATACAAGTTATAG
>CAUYON010169611.1:0-10968 GCA_963573935.1 Arctocebus calabarensis
ATATACAGAGCACTCAACAGAAGATATATCATGCCAGCAGTTTGGAGAAGTGTCCAAAATGCCTGGCGTGGCTGTATGGTAGAAAACTTCCCCTGAACAAACCCTTCTCCAAAGGATAAAATAGGAACCTTTAAAAAAAAAATGTTCACAATCTCATTATAAATGCAAATAAATCAAAGAAAACAAGCAAGAGAGTACAAGAAAAGGATATTAAAGTGACCCTTAAGTGAAGATTTGTCAAACAATATTCTATGTCTTATAGATGTTCTATCTCCATGAAAAGGGTGACAAGTAAATAAAAAGAGAAAAACAATGTGCAAACAAAATAAAGTTATTTACAGGTAGATTAAAAATTAATATAAAAATCCTACAAAGTATGGAGCCGAGAAATGAAATAACTATATTTAAAGATTCACTAGAAAGGACCAATGGCAGACTGTATGTGATAAGAAAAATAATTCAGAATTCTTGATAATAGAAAAATAATTCATAATTCTTGAAATTGTTAGTCAAGAAAGCAAAAAGAAAATAATGAAGAAAAGTGAAGAGATACTTAGGGATTTATTATCATCAAGTATGTCAAAATATTTACAATGGACTCTCTATAATCATAGAAGAGAGAAAAATGAGGAGATAGTTTACCTGAAGAAATGTGTGAGATTGTTTAAAAGTTAAGGGAGAAAATAGCATGTATGTTAAATAAGCTTAACCTACTTTAACTAAGAACCACAAAAAAAAATCCCAAGTAAGAGACATATTATCCAAAATTTTAAAGTTACAAACAGGATCTTTAAATCAGGAAGAAAAATGTAAATCAGCAAGTATGTCAAAATATTTACAATGGACTCTCTATAATCATAGAAGAGAGAAAAATGAGGAGATAGTTTACCTGAAGAAATGTGTGAGATTTTTTAAAAGTTAAGGGAGAAAATAGCATGTATGTTAAATAAGCTTAACCTACTTTAACTAAGAACCACAAAAAAAAAAAAAATTCCAAGTAAGAGACATATTATCCAAAATTTTAAAGTTACAAACAGGATCTTTAAATAAGCAAGAAAAATGTAACACAGCATGTTCAAGGCACTCCTATAAAATGGTCAATATTTTTTTTTAGCAAAAATTCTTACAGACCGTAAAGGTGTAGGATAATATATTCAAAATGAGGAAAAGCACAAAATCTGTTTCTGACAAAATTGTCTTTAAACATCAGCTAAAGGCTCTGCACCTGTGGCTCAACGGGCTAAGGCGCCAGACACTTACACCTAAGCTGGCAGGTTCGAATCCAGCCTAGGCCCGCCAAACAACAATGATGGCTGCAACCAAAAATGGCCGGCGTTGTGGTGGGTGCCTGTAGTCCCAGCTACTTGAGAGGCAAAAGCAGAAGACTCGCTTGAGCCCAGGAATTGGAGGTTACTGTGAGCTGTGATGCCACAGCACTCTATCCAAGGTGATAGCTTGAGGCTCTATCTCAAAAAAATAATAATAATAAATAAATATAAGCTAAAAAAACAGGACGGGCATGGTGGTCCATGCCTGTAATCCTAGCCTTTTGGGAGGTCTAAGTGGGTGATTCCCCTGAGCTCAGGAGTTCAAGATCACCCTGACAGAAGTGATAATCCATCTCTAAAAATTAGCCAGGCACTAGGGGAGGGGAAATGTGCCTACATTCCCTGTTACTTGGGAAGTTGAAGTAAGAGGATTGGTTGAACCCAAGAATTTGAGGTTGCTGTCAGCTATGACACTATGGTACTCTACAGAAGGTGACAAAGTGAGACTTTGTCTCAATCAATCAACCAATAAAAGTTAAAAAATAAAAGGTTCAAAGATCAAAAAAGAAAGCTTAATATTTATACCTAATAGGCATAGCCTACATGAATTTCTACAGTCAGTTCTTCATATGGAAAAGTAAAATATTAACCACACAGTTATGTTAATATATAGAATTACGTAGAGTTCTACAGTAAATGCCAATAATATGCACATGTATACTTTCTGTGGCATCTAATGATGGTAAAAAAAAATAGTTTTAATTCTGTAATAGATTTGAAAAGATTAAGTAATAAAATACACATAAATTTGTGTTGATGGAAACAAAATAAAGATATAATTCATAATATTAACGGAATGCAATTGATGATGTAAAAATTCAGGGAGTTTGTATGCAATTAATGATTTTGTCTTCTTGATATTGTTAGAACTTTCAGAAGTTTTACATAAAAATCTAAGTAACCACTAAGAAAATAACTGTAGTACTTATACATCTCAATTTTGGGGGGGGTTAAAATTAAAAAGAATAATGATCTAAAAGGTATGAAATGAGAAAATACCCCAAATAGCCAAAGCAATCCTGAGCAAAAAGAACATATATGTAGGGATCACAGTACCTGAATTCAAAAGTTACTAAAAAGCTTTAGTAACCAAAAGTATTATGGTAGTCTCATACAAACATGAATGGACCTGAAAGACGTCATGTTAAGTGAAATAAGCAAGATGCAAACAGACAAATACTGTATGATTATACTCACATATGACGTCTTAAAAGAATGATATCATAGGAGCCGGGAGTAGAACAACGATTACCAGAGATTGAGGGAATGGGAGGGGGAAGCGAGGTTGGTTAACAGGTACAAAAGAAGGAATAAGTTTTCTATTGCATAGTAAGATGAAAATGGTTAAAATAAAGTATTGTATATTTTATAAAATATTTAGAAGACCAGCTTATAGTTTTGAGGGTTTTTTTTTTGTTTTTTTTTTTGTCTGTTGTTTTGTTTTTTACAGTTTTTGGCCAGGACTGGGTTTGAACCTACCACCTTTGGTATATTGGGCTGGTGCCCTACTCCTTTGAGCCACAGACATTGCCCTGCTTCTAGATGTTTTATCTGAAATAACTAATAAATGCATGAGGTAATATGTACAACAAATACTACACCATATATAAACACAATTACAGTGTGTCGATTAAAAACATAGACAAAAAACTTAAATGTAAGACTTATAACTATTGAACTCCTAGAAGGGTATATAAGGGGAAGCTTTATGACAACTGGCCTTTTTAATTATTTCTGAGACACACTACCAAAGATTAGGTAACAACAGCCAAAACAAGCATATGTTTTTCATGACTCCATCCACAATATCTGAAACATATTCAGAGAAAAACAAACATGGAATAGTTATTTGCACTTTTATGTAAATTGCAGCATTATTAACTAAAGACAATACCTGGAAGCAAAACAAATATCCATTTGTGAAGGGGTAGATACATAAAATGTGGCAAATACCCACAATGGAATATCATGTAGCCTTATAAAAGACATCTTGACACATTGCTGTAAGGACAAACCTTGAAGACATTATGTTAAGTAAAACAATACAATCAAAAACAAATAGATACAGTATTATTATAGTCATACAAAATATAAATTTGTCTAACTGAAAGAAAGAAAAAGTAGAAAAACTTTTAGGAGAGGTGGAAAAGAATTTGTTTTATAGTCAGTATTAATGTTCATATGTGTAAAATAAAAGAGATATAGAAATCTGTTGAAAACTGTTAATATGCTTAATAACATCAAACTGTGCACTTAAAAATGTTTGATGACAATTTTATATTTTGTAATCACAATTAACAATGTGCTAAATTTGCTTACCTAAAAAACATAAATAAAAAACTTTTCAAAAATTACCTTCAAATAAAATTTTTTTTTCTTAATAATATAGATTCAAATAATAAATACATTGTTAATTTAAGATGATTTTCTTCATTGCTCACATGGACAGGATGAAAAAAAATCATTGACAAACATACACAGAGTAAGTCCTAAATAATTATGGGCAATGCAGATCCTAAGCACATACAGGTAATATATATAAAAGAAAAAAAAAGATATTTTTTACAGGCAATAGACATGCCTAATGCATATACAAATCATACATTATATCCTCCTAAAGTATACAGAGTTCAACATTTCCATCCAATTATTACTATTCAGGTTTAAAGAAAAAAAATACAATTAACTCATTTGGTGAAACATACATTTAAGAAAAGAAACAAAGTAATATGAATTTGAAAACAATAAGAGAAATTCTGATGAATAAAATACCAAAGATAACATAGGTGTACAATTACTAATAATTCTTTAGCAATAGAATAATACACTATGTCAACAAATAACTACATTCGATATTTACTATTTTCAATTCTGTGCACCCACGAAGATTGGTGTAATTTTTATACAAAACATACCAGAAGTAATACAGCCCTTGGAAACTTAGAAAAACTTGACTTTCCAAATGAAAGAATAACATAAATGTTGTAAAATACATTGTGAATTACTAAAATAAGAAGTAAACATTTGGGATTTATTTATATAATCATTTAAATATAGACTGAGAAAAATGATATAAAATTTAGTGATCCTTTGTTGCCTGCAACAAACTTGAACTTACAACCATTTTAATTTAACAAATATGAGGGACTCACTAGTAATTTACTTCTTCCATAACATGTAAATTTAGCATTTTATTTCAAAACTTTTTAATCTAAGAACCATGTACAAATTTTACATGCCACATTTCAGAAAGTGAAACATAGGGGTAAGGGAGGGAAGGGGAGGAGTAGGGTGTGTGGAGAGAGGGTAAATGATGGGATCACACTTATGGTTCATCTTAGAAGGGACAGGTAAAACCTAATAAATGCAGAACACAAATGATTTTACACAATTAATGAGAAAATCCCATGAAGGTTATGTCAAACAGTTAGATGAAAATATTTCAGATTGTATATGAAGCCCGCACACTGTACCCCGTGATTGCACTAATGTACACAGCTATGATTTAATAAAAAATAAAAATTAAAAAAAAAAGAAATTTCCATCTATGCCTATTTTCTTAAGTGTTCTTTTCAGAAAAGGGTGCTAAATATTTTCATATGCTTTTTCTCCACCTGTTCAGGGGACCATATAGTCTTTGTTTTTTGTGCTATATATGTGACAAATTATATTTATAGTTTTGCATATGTTGAACTAACCTTGCATCTCTGGGATAACAACCACCTAATGATTTTATGTATCTTTGTGTGTGTGTATGTGTATATATATATATATATATGTATGTGTATATATGTGTGTATGCATACACAAATATGTATGTTTATGCATGCGTATATATGTGTGTATGTATACATATATATATATATTTAATGTGTACCTGTATTCTATTTGCTAGGATTTTGGCTACTGTTGGATTGTATTCATTAGTGAAATTGGTTTTTTTTTCTTAATGGGTCCTTTTTATGGTTTTGGTATCAGGAACATATTTCCTTCCAGAGAATGAATTGGGAGTGTTCTTTCCTTCTCAATGTTTTTGAATGGATTCTACAGCATTGGTATGAGCTCTTGAATCTTTGTTTGAATTCTGGTGTAAAATCATCTGGTCCAGGAATTTTTGTTTGTGTTGTTGGAAGTTATTTTATTTTTGCAATTCTGTGCTTGATACTGGTCTGTTTAAGAGTTCTAATTCTTCCTGTTTAAGTTTAGGGAGGTAGTATGGTTCCAGGTATTAGTCCATTTCCTCCACAATGTTAAATTTCTGGGCATAGAGTTTTTTGTATTAATCAAAGATAATCTCTTATAACTCTGTGACATCTGTTGCTATTTTCCCTCTTTCATTTCTCAGTGAGGTTACTAGAGATTTTACTTTTCTGTTTCTAGTTAGACTAGCCAAAGTTTTATCAATTTCATTTATTTTTAAAAGAACCAACTTTTGTTTTCTTAATCTCCTGAATGGTTCTTTTGTTCTCAATTGCATTTTCTTCTGCTCTGATTTTTCTTTCCTTCTGCTAGATTTAGGATTGGATGGCTCTTTCTTTCCAGTTTCTAGAAATGATGCATTAGATTTTTGATTTGTGCTTTTTATAATTATTGGCTATGGGCATGTAATGCAATAAATTTCCCTCTTAGGACTGCTCTTCAGTATTCCAGAGGTTTTTCATCACCATTTTGTTAGACAAATATAATGATTTTCTTCATTATCTCCTTGAAACAGTATTGTCTTTCCATATAAGATTGTTTATTTTTTATGATTTGGGAAATGAAAGTTTTTGTTAGAAATGAGTTTGACCTTTATTCCATAGTAGTCTATAAGATATAGGATATAATTTCTATTCTTCGAAATTAGGTGAGGTTTGATTTGTGTCCTAGGATATGGTCAGTTTTGGAAAATGATGCATGAGCTAATGAGAAGAAAGTGTATTTGGTAATATGGGGTGGTATGTTTTATACGGTCATGTTTAGGTTGATTGTTTCTTTGCTCACTTTGTGCTTTGAGGACCTGTCCAGTTCTGTCAATAGGGTGTGAAGTCCCTAGCTATTATGCTGTTGTAGGATAATATGTTGGTCCGACTACTTAGAGTTCATTTTATAAATCTGGAAGCATTTAACTTGGGTGCATAAATACTTAGGATTGAAATGTCTACTTGGTATTGTTGCCTTGACCAATGTATAGTGTACTGCATTTTTGTCATTCCTTATCTCTTGTAGTTTGAAGCCCAATGTATCTGCAAATTGTGACCCCTGCTTATTTTGATTTCCATCTACCTGAAATATTAATTTACAATGCCTCACCCTTATTTTGTCCTTAGCTGTTAGATATATTACCTGAGGACAGCATATAGTTGGTTTGTGCTTTTGATCCAGTCAGCTGGTCTGTGTTTCATCAGTGTGGAATTAAAACCATTCACATTTATTGAGAAATTTATAACTATGGTGGATTTGTGTTGGTCTTATTTTGTAAAGGTCACCACTTACTTTTATCACTTGTACCATTAAGGAAGCTAGGCTTTGTCCTTTAATTTCTGTGTGTCTTTGCTTGCAGTAAATTGTTATGTTGCATGTGTAATATTACTCTGGAATACTTCCTGGAGAGGTGGTCTTATAGTGGCTAATTTCCTCACTGATTGCTTGTCAGGAAAATATTGGATATGTCCATTGTATATGAAACTAAGTTTTGTAGGATACAGAATCCTAGGCAGGAAATTGTTATGTTTGAGTATATTGAAAGTGAGAGTCAAATCTATTCTAGCTTGTTATATTTCAACTGAGAAATCTGCTGTCACTCTGATGAAATTGCCCTTGTAAGTCAACTGGTGCTTATTCCTGGTGGCCTTCAAATTTTTCTGTTTCATTTTGGCCAAATTCATTACAATGTGTCTAGGAGATGCCCTATTAGAACTGAGATAAATTGGGATTTGATATCCATCAAAGGCATGTCTCTGAATCTTTGGTAATACTTGAAAATTTTTCAGTTGTGATATCCTCCAAGAGGTCTTCTGTGCATTTGGGTCACGTTTCCTTTCTTTTGGGTATTCTATAATTTGTATATTTATATACTTTATAAAGTCTCATAATTCTCTAAGAGATTGCTCTTCTTCTACTCTCCTTGTTTATTTGTTTGTTTGTTGTTTTTTGAGATAGAATGTCACTTTATCACCTGTGGTAGAGTGCCATGGCATCATAGCTAATGGTAACCTCAAACACTTGGGGTGAAGCAATCCTCTTGCCTCAGCCTCCTAAGTAGCTGCGACTACAGGCACCCGTCACAATGCCTGGCTATTTTTAGAGTTGCTGTTTCACTCTTGTTCAGGCTGGTCTCAAACCTGTGTGCTCAAGCAATCCACACTCCTTGGCCTCACAGAGTGCTACAATTACAGGCATGGGCCACCATGCTCGGGCTTTACCCTTTTCTTTTCTGCCTCATCAAATAACTGAGTTAGCTCAAGAGCCTTGTCTTCAAGTTCTAAGATTCTTTCTTCTACATGGTTTATGCTGTTATTGAATTTTTTTATATTCTAGGGGATTTATTGAGGGTACAAGAAACCAGGTTACACTGAATGCATTTGTTAGGCATAGTCCCTATTATAATTGTGCCTTTCCCCCAAAAGGTGTATCACACAAGACCCCACCCACCTCCCTCCTGCCCTCTCTATGCTCTTTCTTTCCCCCACCCCCTCTTCTGTTTCTCTCTCCCCTTCCCCCACCCCCACCATGTCGTTAGTTGTCATTAATTGTCCTCATGTCAAAATTGAATACATAGGATTCATGCTTCTCCATTCTTGTGATGCTTTACTAAGAGTAATGTGTTCTCCTTCCATCCAGGTTCATACAAAGGCTGTAAAGTCTCCATTTAATGGCTGAATAATATTCCATAGTATACATATACCACAGCTTGTTAATCCATTCCTGGGTTGGAGGGCATTTATTCTGTTTTCACATTTTGGTGATTGTAAATTGAGCTGCGATAAACAGTCTAGTGCAAGTGTCCTTATGACAAAAGTATTATATTAGTTTGCAATCCCACCAACAGTGTACAAGTGTTCCTTTCTCTCCACATCCACACCAGCATCTGCAGTTTTGAAATTTGTGATGTGACCCATTCTTACTGGGGTTAGATGATATCGCAGAGTGGTTTTGATTTGCATTTTTCTAATAATTAAGGACAATGAGCATTTTTTCATGTTTGCTAGCCATTCATCTGTCCTCTTTAGAGAAGATTCTATACATGTCTCTTCCCCATTGACACATGGAATTCTTGGCTTTTTTCATGTGGGTTGAGTTCTCTGTAGATCCTAGTTATCAAGCTTTTGTCTGATTCAAAATATGCAAATATCCTTTCCCATTGTGTAGATTGTCTATTTGCTTTGGTTGTTGTCTCCTTAGCTGTTCAGAAGCTTTTCAATTTAATTAAGTCTTATTTATTTATTTATTTTTGTTGTCGTTGCAATGGTATTGAAATTTTTTACTGCATTTTTAAACTCCCTGAATGATTCCTTCAATACTTTAAACTCTTTTCTAATTTCAGCATGTCTTTCAATTGTTTAGAGGGTACATTTTTAAATTTACCTTTGGTGGCTTTCCACTTGCCCTTCAATTCTCTTCATCACTTTTGATATCTATAATCTAAATTCCTTTTCTGTGTTTTCATCTTTGGTAGCAGCTATGTAATCCCTTGCAGGATTGATCTATTCTAGCTATTCATGTTGATAGAATTTTTTCTTTGTTGGTTCCTCCGTATGGGTCATTTCTTCTT
Source organism: Arctocebus calabarensis (assembly GCA_963573935.1). Lineage (NCBI taxonomy): Eukaryota > Metazoa > Chordata > Mammalia > Primates > Lorisidae > Arctocebus > Arctocebus calabarensis. The sequence goes on from CAUYON010169611.1 coordinate 9,082, forward strand.
CTTATTTCCTTCCACTACTTAACTTTTCTCACTTCCTCAATCTCTTTAAGCTTCTGTGTTTCTGTGCTTTGAGATTAAAGTTGCCTTTTGGTACAGGAAATAAAAAAGAAGTAAGGAGAGCAAAAGAATGGAAAAAAGAGAGATAAAAAGAAGAAAACTAATGATAATAATTGTAACAGGCCATGCATAGTGAAGCATACCAGCAATATCAGTGCTCTGGGGTGTCTAGGGCAGATGTGTTACCCAAGGTTAGATGATTTCTGACTGGCCTGAGCCAGAGTGAGACCCTACTTCCATCAAATGTAGAAAAAAAAACATGGAAAGTTGTAAGAAACAGCAGTTGCAGCCCCTCAGGAGGTCAAAGCAGGAGGGATTTCAAATCCAGGAATTGAAGGTCACCATGAGTCAGCAACACTGCCATATAGGCCTTAGAGAAAGGCTCTTTCTAAAAACTAAATGTACAAAACAGACTCAAAAGAGGGAGATTATCTTGATTGTTATTTAAGGGATTTATGAAAGATGAGAAAAATAGAAAAAGAAAAAAGGGAGAAGAGAAAATAAAACAAGAAAGAAAAAAAGGAAAAAAACCTTCAAATTTTAAAAATACATGTATTGCATGGACACCAGGTAGTATTCCAGGATTAGGAAAAGAAAAAGAAAAAAATCTGTTTCTTCCTACTGACATTAGGTGGCACTCCTTGGTTAAGAGGGGAAAAACCCCATTACTTTCTATACTGCATGTGGTAGGGGTGGGGTTTTATTAGCTAGCTGCCAAAGAGACACTATCTTGTTTTCCTGATTCATTGATGTTATTCTGGACTTGGTAGCTAACCGTATGAAAGATGCATGAATCCCCATGGGGGAGGGTACAGCCAAATTCTTGAAGCTTATGCCAGACTATGAGGTGGGGAGAGGGGAGGAAGAGTCTGCCATCCAAACAGTTCCCTGAAGTCACAGATGGGGCAGTGTGGTAGGCATAACCTGCCCACCTCTGCCCATGTGTCCAAGGAAGTTAGCCCTGGGGGAACTGTCTGACTGCAGCAGGCAGAGTCAGAAGCATTAACATAATGGTACACTGGGCGGCGCCTGTGGCTCAAAGAGTAGGGCGCTGGCCTCATATACCGAAGGTGGCGGGTTCAAACCCAGCCTCAGCCGAACTGCAAAAAACAGAAAAATAGCGGGAGTTGTGGCAGACGCCTGTAGTCTCAGCTACTCGGGAGGCTGAGGCAAGAGAATCGCCTAAGCCCAGGAGTTGGAGGTTTCTGTGAGCTGTGTGATGCCACAGCACTCTACGGAGGGCAACAGAGTGAGATTCTGTCTCTACAAAAAAAAAATAATAATAATGGTACACTGTGAGGCTGCTTGGTTCCCATGGGTGCCAGCCAGCTCAAGGTCTTAGCATCATCCACTACCCTGTGGTTCTCCCTAGGCAGTGTGGGCCAGGCTGCCAGGACTCCTACTGAAGAGGCTTGACGCCCAGAACTGCCCAGCCAGTGCCACTAAAATGATAGCCTGGGTTCAGGCCTTTGGCTTTATCCCAAAGAGGCAAAATATACTCTCTCCAACCCTTCAACAAAAGACTAGCTTCTGAATGTCCTGTGGGACCTATATTCCTGCTTGTTTCATATCAGTCCTCAGGTACGGATGGACAGGGCCTCCCAGAGTTCAGTTCAATCCCCAGTCCACTCCTACAGAATGCCAAGGTGGGGTGTGGGGAAATCACCTGAAAAATTAATCCCCCAGGGATTCCACATGTAGGCTCTGTCTCTGAATTACTGTAGTCCTCTGCATCAGCTTTTCATGCATGCCTCCACCCTTCTTAACGTTTTTGCTCCTGGTGCCCCATGCTGTCTCACTGTGCCTTCGCAATGTTGTTTCTGGACAGGA
>CAUYON010169614.1:0-10542 GCA_963573935.1 Arctocebus calabarensis
TTTTTTTTTTTTTTTACAATTTTATTACACCATAAATGTGTTCATTAGTGCAATCATGGGTCACAATGTGCTGACTTCATATACAATCTGAAATATTTTCATCGAACTGTTAAACATAGCCTTCATGGCATTTTCTTAATCACTATATGAAGACATTGATATTCTATATTTAGTAAGTTTCACCAGTACCCTTCTAAGATGCACCGTAGGTGTGATCCCACCAATTGCCTTCCCTCCACCTAGCCTCCCCTCTCCCCTCCCCTCCCTTGCCATTTTCCCTGTATTCTTATGCTATAATTGGGCTTTAGCCTTCATATGAAAGCTATAGATTAGCTTCATATTAGGGCTGAGTACATTGGATACTTTTTCTTCCATTCTTGAGATACTTTGCTAAGAAGAATGTGTTCCAGCTCCATCCATGTAAACATGAAAGAGGTAAAGTCTCCATCTTTCTTTAAGGCTGCATAATATTCCATGGCATACATGTACCACAATTTATTAATCCATTCATGGGTTGATGGGCTTCTTCCACGACTTAGCAATTATGAATTGGGCTGCAATCAACATTCTAGTACCTATATCTTTATTATGGTGTGATTTTTGGTCTTCTGAACATATACCTAATAAAGGAATTATAGGATTGAATGGCAGATATTTTTAGATCTCTAAGTATTCTCCAAACTTCCTTCCAAAAGGAATGTATTAGTTTGCATTCCCACCAGCATTGTAGAAGTGTTCCCTTTTCTCCACATCCATGCCAGCATCTCTGGTTTTGGGATTTTTTTATGTGGGCTAATCTTACTGGAGTTAGGTGATATCTCAAAGTAGTTTTGGTTTGCATTTCTCTGATCATTAAAGATAGTGAGCATTTTTTCACATGTCTGACGGCCGTGCATCTGTCTTCTTTAGTGAAGTCTCTCTTCAAGTCCTTTGACCACCCTGAGATGGGATCACTTGTCCTTTTGTTGCTAATACGTTTGAGTTCTCTGTGTATTCTGGTTATTAAACCTTTGTCTGAGACATAACCTGCAAATATTTTCTCCCATTCTGAGGGCTGTCTGCCTGCTACACTTACTGTATTCTTAGCAGTGCAGAAGCTTTTTAGTTTGATCAGGTCCTAGTAGTGTATTTTTGATACTGCTTCAATTGCCTGGGGAGTCCTCCTCATAAAAAATTCAGCCCAATTCCTTCAAGAGTTTTCCCTACACTTCCTTCTAATATTTTTATAAGTCCTCCTCATAAAAAATTCAGCCCGATTCCTTCAAGAGTTTTCCCTACACTTTCTTCTAATATTTTTATAGTTTCATGTCTTAAGTTTAAATCTTTGATCCAGTGAAAGTCTATCTTAGTTAATGGTGAAAGGTGTGGGTCCAGTTTCAGTCTTCTACAGGTCGCCAGCCAGTTCACCCAGAACCATTTGTTAAATAGGGAATCCTTTCCCCACTGAATGTTTTTAATTGGCTTGTCAAAGATCAAATAGCAGTAGTAATCAAGCAATATAGCAGTGTCTTGGGCTACAAAATCAACACTCATCAATCTGTAGCTTTTATATATACCAATAATAGTCAAGCATTTTAATACCATATTTCATGATTTTTGACTTCTAGTCTCCAGAACTGTGAGAGACTACTAGATTTCTGTTGTCATACATCATCTATTTGTTGTAATGTGTTATGGCAGCCGTAGGAAGCTAATACAATTAGCTATAAATGAAGCACAAATCTTTTAATTGAATACCATTATATATTCATCATAATAGTTAAAATACTACAATACTTGGTCTAGGCAAAGAGGTAGAGTGATATAAGAATTCTCGTATGCAGCTGGGGAGTGAAGGTGGGGGGTAGGGTATAAGTCAATATAATCTATTTGTAAACATGTTTGACTTCACACTATCTACTAAAATTGAACTTATTATGCCCTATAAGTTAGCAATTCAGCTCTCAGGTATACTCACCAATGTGTGAATATATATTTAACAAAAGACATGTAACCAAAAATTATTTTTAAGAGTTCCCAAATAGAAAATATGCAAATATTCATTAAACAGATAATTGATAAATAATATTTGGTTTATCCATACACTGAAGGTTTATGAAATAATAAGAATGAAAAAGCAACAATTACCTGCAGTAGTAGGGAAGAATCTCACAAACATCATGCTAGCAAAAGAAGCTAAATACCAAATAGTAATAAGTATTTTCTTCTATTTATACAAATTGTAAAAGCAGGAAACTCTGATAACAGTGGATAAAATAGTGGATGTTTTGGGAGAAGGGGTGGAAAACCCTTAGTGGATTCTTTCTACTTATCATCAACTTTGTAATGAACCACCCCAAAATTTAGCTGCTTAGAACAATTACATTTATTTTGCTCATGGATCTATAAGTTAGGCAAATCGTGGTAAGGGCAACTTGTCTCTGCTCCTAGCATTGTTTAGGCCAGCTCTAAGACTGAGGACTGTGTTATGTAAAGACTCACACATCCACCTATCTGATGGATCTTACTGGCTGATGGTTGGGACCTCACTAGGAATGTGGCTGGAACATGTGTCCTTTCCATTGGCAGTCTCACAGCATGGATCCTGGATTTCATGGGCTAGAATCTCAAGAGAAACAGAAGTTTTGTTATATACATTTTTTCCTTTTGCTTTTTAATTTTGTTCTTACTCTTAACACTACTCCATGAGCTGTATTATACAGGGTGGCCATGAAGTTCATGTGCAATTTTATGGCCACCCTGTATTTTGTGACTTAGATTGAGAAATCATACAGGGCTAATTCTGCTGTGGTCACAGGTTGTCCCAGATTTAATGGGCAGAAAACAGACCTAACCTTTCTCAGTGGGAGAGTGCCAATGGAAGACTATAAGAACATGAAGATGGAATATACTGATATTGCTGTCTTTAAAACATTCTGAAAGTTGTTTTAAATTTAATTTTGGCTTGTACTACAGAGACCTTGAAAGTCACCATGAGAGGCCCTAATCATTAAATATACTGGGGGATTCAGTGTGATGGAGGGTCCCTCTTGATATATATTGCCATAATTGATGAGACAGGAAAACAGAATATAGGGTATCTCATAAAGTTTCTACCTAAAAGTTAACATTTGTTACTTTATCTCACATTACATTGGCTAAAATTTCACAAGACTGAGCTTACACTTCAAAGAGGGTAAAGAGGAGTGATCCTACCACATGCCTGAAAGGTAAGAAGAACTGGATTATGTATGCACAGCTCTGTGACCAGCACTCCTACCACAGAGGGTTGTTATGAGGATTCAGGGTGGTAAAGAACAGGAGGTGTTTCATACAATCCTCAAAGCCTGAGCATGTTCAATAAATCCCAGCTGTTGTCCTCGTAACTAAGTTGTTTGTAAAATGGCCTGGCATTTTTCTAGCTGTATTTTTCAACACCATGAATGAGTCTATAAATTTAGGACATAGGGTGGTTAGCTTTCTCATGCTTTGGTACAACTACAAAAACCTTGTCATCTCTTTGAGACTCAGAAAATGATGTAATGTAGTGAGTGATTTTTGGTATGGAAGACATGAAGAAAATAGGACTTGCACACATTTTATAACAATCCAGAATTCAAACTTTTTTCTTCTGTTACTGTTACTGACTTAGTGCTATCATATGGGGAGAGTTGGGTACCAGGCATCCACTATTTAAGCAAAACAACTTGACAGCTTTAACAGGAAGCAGACTCAGCCTTGGAGAAGAGAGTGTGAAACTTCAAAAGATCTCCACATGCAAAGAAAGATGTGGCCACAAATACATCTCTTCAGAAACATCATTATGTCTTTTCTCCTTACAAAGTAGTATTTCTGCACTAGTGACCTTTCTTCTCAATCGCCTTTGCCCAACTTTGATGTCTTGGTGACCTCCTGAAAAGCTTTAGAGTAAGCCAGGGCTGTCTACAAATCTCAGCTTCGCTATTTACTACCTTTGTGATCTTTAAGCAAGTTGCCTCAAGTTCTCAGAACCTAATTTCTCATCTGGGCAAATGGAGATGAAAGCATCTATAAGAATTTACAGACGACGTATATAAATCTTGTGTCTTGATGCCTGTCACAGAGTAGACACTGAAATGTTACCTGCCTATTTTCATGTCTAAGTTCCCAGGTTCCCCAAGGAGAGCTCAAACAATTGTGCCCCCTTCACTTTTTTGCTCTTCTCTGCTCTTTTTCTTGTTACATTCATTGTTTAATGTCCATTCAGTTTGTGTCTCCTAAGAAGAGTGTGTGTTGAGATCCAGGTTTTATTCAGTTTAGTTTTTCACATGTAAGAGTCAACTCTCAAGCAAGTTGTTGTTAATACTTATGGTAGAACCTCCATTGTTGACCACCTCCTTAAGTAGACCTTATTTTCATAGACCAGACATGCATGCACCACGTGTACCCATCAGTACAATAAGCCTAGCTCCTTATGTTAACTACCTCTGCATGTGGACCAGTTTAAATTACCAAGGTTCTGCTCCATTACAAATTTTAAACCAGCTCTTTCTTAGAGAAGACAAATTATTCCTTTTTATTCTCATATTTACTGTTACTAGCTCTAGAATAATTTAGATCAAATGAGAAGTATCATTCTTTGAAAGAATCATAGAACATATCAGGAAAACTCATTTTTGTTGTAGAGATACTTTTATTATTTAGTAAGATTTCATTCTATACTATGGTTATTATTTAATTCACTATTTTACTTCTTCAACCAGTTGGATAACTTTATTAAAATTCTTCCATTTTGCTGATATTCTCAAATTTTATTACAGTATAATGTATTCACAGTGCTCTCTTTTGAAAACCAAAATGTATACTATAGGAATTTTAATAGTGCTTTTTTCCTCATTTTTAAGATTATTTATATAGTTTTAATCTATTGACTAGTTAGATTTTTCAAAGACTTCTCTATTTGGTTGTTTTTCCAAAAAATGGAACTTCAATTTATATATCATTTTAAGTACTTCCTAAAATCAGTGTTTTCTGCCTTCATTGTTATCATTCTTCAGTTCTCCTTAATATCATTTTATTCTTTAATACATTTGTATTTGTATGAATGAGGTAAAAAAGCATTTAGTATTTAACATTTCTTTTTCAGGAGAGCCTTGGCTACATTTCTTATGGATTTGTTTGGGTGTTCTCATTCTAGACACTTAAAATAGTTTATATTCACGAGTTGTCAAATTTGTCTTTGTCCCAGTAATAATTTAGAGCAATGACATTTGCATTTTCAATATTGAGGAATTCTTAACATTTATACTTTTAAAAGCATCTCTAGTCATTTGGTAAGGTGGACTAAAATGCAGCCTATGACATTCTGGCTATTGGAATATTCTTTTTTATGTATATGTTTATGATCAAGTTAGTAATCATATTTTCTTTTTCTTCCCTTACACATCCAAAGCAAGTATATTTTCTCTTGGTAGGCAGAAACATCAATGTATTTATGAAGTACATAGCCAAACATATACGGATATAGTTGCTCTTAACAGTAAATGATTCAGGGCATCGGCCCCCCTGAGCAGTTGATCCTTGAATAATGTGGGAGTTGGGGGACCAACTCCTTAGAGTCAAAAAATCTGAATATAACTTTAACTTCCCCCAAATTTAACTACTAATGTTCTAGTGTTGACCTGAAGCCTTAATGATAATATAAGCCCTTAATTAAGACCTTGAAAGGTGCAAGTGGAGGTGCCCAGAGACAAGATTGAAGCAGAGATGTGCATGCCACATTTATTAAAAGGGGAGGATGACTTGGCTGGGCAGTGCAAACATGGCGTATGGGCTTGGGAGCAGTTAGAGACCCCTTTTATATGGGGTCATGGGAGTGGGCAAATTCCACAGCTTGCCCAGAAAGTTAGGGTCTTTGGTGCAAACTTTTCAGGGATTGGGGCTAGCCAGATTCTTATGCCTTTGTCTTAGAAGGAAAGGACAAGGAAGAGGAGGGGAAAGCATTCATGTGTGGCAGCGTTAGGTCTCCTAACAGACAGGGTTGCTATGTTATATGTATTATATACTATATTCTCGCAAGAAAGTAAGCTAGAGAAAAGAAAATGTTATCAAGATAATAGTTAAGGAAGAGAAAATATGTTTATTATTAATTATGTGGATTATCTTAAAAATCTCCATCCTCACCATCTTCATGTTGAGTAGGGTGAGGAAGAGGAGGTCTTGCACAGACACACAGAGGTGGAGGAAGTGGGAAGATAATCAGGAGAAGTTGGCACGCTTAGTGTTACTTTACAAAAGTAATATAATTTCTGACTTTTTTGATTTCTCATTTCTCTAAAAATGTTTCTCGGCATTACCAATCCTTCTTTCACAGTCTGCTTTAGGTTCAGTGCCTATATCACAGAAGCAGCCAAGTTGTGAAAGAAGTCAGGAGTAATTGGAACCCTCTACCACATTGTCTAAAGTCAATTTGTTTCCTGGCACTGCTTCTCCTCCATCTTCTTCCTCATTGTCTGGCACAGGTTTGGAAGTGCTCATCTGCGTTAAGTTGTCTTCTGTTATTTCCTCTGATGTGGTGTCTATTAGCTTGTGAAATCTCTATGATCCATATCTTTAAACCCTTCACCTCCCATCCTTTTTGCCATATTCACAATCTCTTTCATGATTTCCTTGATTGCTTCTATCATAAATCTGAAGTCATGTACACCATTTGGACACAATTTTCTGCAGTAGGAATTTATAGTTTGGGGTTTGATGACTTTTGTGACTTTTTCTGTAACAATGATGGCATCTTTAGTGGTAGAAGATGAGTTTCATGATATTTTCTCTATTGGAGTTCTCTTCCAAGGCAATTTCAATTCTTTCCATATAATAAGCCTTAAAGATTATTATGACCCCTTGATCTGGAGCTTTAATTACAGATATTGTTTTGAGGAGAAAGGAGACCACTTAGACTACTTCAATATTGAACTTGTGGGCTTCTGGGTAGTCAGACTTGTCCAATATCATAGGAACTTTAAAAGGCAGTCTGTCACTGAAAGGGTACTTTACTTCAGAAGCAAGCATTGACACCACTGGTCCAGAAAAAGGTTCTTATTGTCCAGGCCTTTTTAACTTCTTGTCTAATCAAGACTAGCTGTTGGTATTTGTCTTTTTTCTTTAGGATTTGAGTGTTAGCTGCTTTATTCAATGGAGCAGTTTGATCATAAGTCCGTGTACATTCACACAAAACAATAAAGTTAGCCAATCTCTTCATCCCTTAAGGCCAGGTGCTTCCTTAGTAATAAATGACTTATGTAGTTTTTTATATTTTTTTATTTTTTAAGAATAAGGCAATTTTGTCTGCATTAAAAACAAGTTCAGACAGATAGCTTTTCTCCTGAATGATTTTCTTAATGGCATTGGAAAATTAGTCTGCAGCCTTTTGGTCAGTAGAAAATGCTTCTCTTGCTATCTTCATATCTTTTTCAACTAAATCTTTATAAAATCATCAAACCATCCTTTGCTGGCATTCAAGCCTTCAGCTTTAGATTCTTCACCTTCTTTTTTGCTTTAAGTTGTCATATAATAACTTTTTTTTATTATAGTAACCAATGGATTTGACTTTTTAATAGCAATTCTTCACCCACATAAAAGCTGTATTCTCAATAGGAGATTCAAAGGTATTTCCCAAAAAGTGCAAGGTTTTCATACCTACCAGCAAAGCCTCAGTGACAGTGTCATGAATTTTCTTTCCTATTTTTTCTTTACAATGGTCTTATACATTGGATTTATCTATCTTGAAATGGCATGAAACCACAACTGCAGATTTCAATCTATAGTATGTGCCAAGAAATTCAACTTTTTCTTGTAATGTCATGACTTTTCTCTGCTTCTTGGGAACACTCCCAGCATCACTAGTGCCACTTAATATAAGTCTCACCATGTTATTCAAGGTTGATAATATTGTACTAAACATGTTGAAAAATATTCAGGAACCACAAGAAATCACTTTTCACTATGGAACACAATTTACTAAGAGACAAACTGGTCACGCAGAGATGATGAACATCACAAAGCATTTTCTGTGGATACTCCCAACACTTGACACAACCACAATAGTGACAAAAAGTGGCTACAAAATTATTACAATAGTACACTGTGTGCTAAAGTTAATTTTATGCAGTTAATGGTTTAATACTGTATATTTATGTTTGTTTATACTTCTCTTGATTAGAAATGGTACTCTGTAAGGTATGTATGTGTGTAAGTTTTGATAAATTTTAACTTTTTGTAACAGATCTCTGTATATTTTATGGTGATGAATGATAAAATAGACTAGCATCTACATGCATTTTATGCATTCATGACACATTTAACTTTTTTAAATCTTTCTGATATTTATAGGCTACATAGCTCATCTGCAACCTTTTTCAAATTGTCAAAAATATCAAAAAATTTTTCCATGTATTTATTGAAAAAAGTGCACAAGTGGACCTCTGCAGTTCAAGGCCATGTTATTCAAAGATCAACTGTATGTACATAATTCATCTTAATATTTATATTAATTATCAGTATTGTTTTTCCTCCATGATAGATCTATGACAGAGAAATATGTAATAAAGTATTCCAAAGAAACTAAATTCATCCTTTTAGTTTCTTTTATACATATTTTTTTAAACTTGAATTCTATATTGTCTGAAACTATTAGTGCTAGCTTTACTTTATTTTATTTACATTTTACTACTACATCTTTACCACTCAGTTATTTTATTTTGATTCTGATACATTTTAAGTTTTCTCTTGATTGTAGCACCATTCTTTGGTTTTAACTGACTCAGTTTAGCCTAAATATGCATAATATAATATCTTAAATATTTGCTGCCTCTTCAATTATCTTGCCTTTGTACTTTCTGTTTCTTATGCTTCTTGGAAATTTATTTTATGTCTCCTGTAGTTTGGCTTATGCTTCATTGGTTTCATATTTTCTTTTAATGCACTCAACAAACACTAATTGTCTTCTGTGAGACAGGCCCTATACTAGATTTCAAGTACAAAAATTAAGAGAATAAAAGCTCCAGTCTCTGTTAGGGTGAGGCAGCACATTTGTAGGGAAAACATATATTAACCAAATAATTGCATTAATTAAATCATGATTATACACTGATAAGGTATGTATGTGTGTAAGTTTTGATAAATTTTAACTTTTGTAACAGATGTTCCAAAAGAAAGGAATGTAATTCTATGATAGCATATGACAAAGAGAGCTGACTTAGGGAAGTCTTGGAGAATTCCCCAAGAAATTAAATATGACCTGAAATATAAAGAATAAGTAGGCGTTAACTCATTAATTCCACAGTGGTGATCAAGGTGGAAACATTCCATCCAAAGGGAATTCTAGATGAAAGGATCTACAGTAGAAGGAAGCCTTTGAGAACTGTAAGCATAAACCAATAGCAACATTTTAAAAAAAAGATAGACCATAGCTGGAGCTTAAAGAGCTAGCAAGAGCTTGGCGTGAGATGAGGTTTGTAGGTTAGATCCACATTCATCAGCTCTTGTCTCTTTAAATATCAAAGTTAGAAATGAAATTAGACACTCTGATTTCCCACAATCAAACAGTGTAGATGAGGAATTAAGTCAGAGTTTTCTTCCCACTTTGCACATCTCAGTTTAAAATATACTCTTGGATTTGGCACACCAGACTGTGTTTATTAAATTATTCTTTTGTGTGTCATATAAATTCCATGTCAAGAATTTTAATTGGCATTTACAGTCAGTTTTGAAACAATATTTTCAATAATCATGTTAAGCTAGATTCCATGATTATATCTTTACCTTCTTTCTTTCTCACCAATAGCCCCCTTTTCTCACAAATTCCCCAAGTTAATAAGTATGTGTCTTCACCTAACTCTTTCGGGAAGGGTGTGTGCTGGTACAGCTTCTGAACCTGCTTCTATCATGGAACATATTAGTGCTGCTAACTTCTTGTATGAACAATGTGGATCGTTGTGCAGTTTGCTCCTAATCAGATTTCCGCAAAACTCTGAAAGATGTTTTCATTCTTTTGGCATTTAGCATTACAGAGAAGTCCCAGGTTAGCTTGATTTTTGTTCTTCTGTAAGTAACTTTCCTTTTGTTTTGTTTGCTGCTTTAATGCTTATAAAATTGTTCTTTAGCTATTCATATATGTCTAGAAAAGTTTTTGAGTTGGCTATCTTTTCATTGATGTTGTCTTGATACAATAAAGAGAAGCCTAAAATTTCCATACGCAAATTGAAGGGATTGATTTCACAAGATACCAGGTAGCTTTAGAATTAAAAGCCAGACTATCTGTGTTCCATCTCAGCTTTGTCCCTGTGTAAATGTTTAAAAGAAGGTTGAAGATTAAAAACATCCTTTCCTTTCAGTTTTTCTCTGTGTAAAATGGGCCTCATATAGGACCTATCTCTGAGGGATGATGTGAGGTTTAAAAGATTTGGCAGAAAAAGTATCCAATGTACTCAGCCCTAATATGAAGCTAATTTATAGCTTTCATATGAAGGCTAAAACCCAATTATAGCACAGGAATACAGGGATAGGGGAAAGGGAGGGGAGGGGTGGGGG
>CAUYON010169620.1:0-13273 GCA_963573935.1 Arctocebus calabarensis
ACAGTGGGTTCTCAACCTTCCTAATGCCATGACCCTTTAATACAGTTCCTTATGTTGTGGTGACCCCCAACCATAAAATTGTTTTTGTTGCTACTTCAAACTAATTCTGCTAGTTATGAATAGTAATGTAAATATCTGATAGCAGGATGGTCTTAGGTGACCCCATGAAAGGGTCGTTTGACCTGCAAAGGAGTCGCGACTCACAAATTGAGAACTGCTGCTCTAGGGGTTACAGGGGCTCAGAGTTAGGGAGGGGGACCAGGGTCCCACCCAGGGAGACCGTCTTCAGGGTTCTTAGATTCACCCTCTAGTGGCTACAGGACCAATGTGGCCAGTGTGAGATTCACCACCAAGGGCGCCTCTCGTGGCCTTTGTTTTCTTCCTCCTGTTTATTACTTGGTGCACGGAGGAAGCGCCCTATAAATGCCCACTGAATGCTAAGCCATGCCTCATGTCCCTGTCTCTCAGTGAGCTCAGAGGAGAGGGGATGGCCCCTTGGACCCTTCCACTACTCCAGGGGGGCCCACCTGGCTGAGTGGACAGAGAGGGAAGTTCTGCCTCTGACATTCAGGGCAGGCTTCAAGAAATTACCCCAGCCCAGTACCTGTGCTCAGTACTCCCTCAGGATCCGGGGAGAAATCCCAGGGGCATGTGCACTTGAGTGAGAAGTATTCCCATCTCCATGGTGCCTAACCTTCCAGAGAAATTTCAAGTTTCCCTCCATTAGGGATGGAGGCGACCAGGGTAGCCAGTGTCTGCAGTTCTGTCCCCACAGAGCCACATACTCCCAGGCGGACTGTGACTGGCACTCCTCTGGGGAGGTGATGCTGTCAGGCCCCTACCTTCCAGGATGGGTCAGGGAGAAGGAGCTGGAGGTTAGAGAAGAAACTGACATCAGTACAGCACAAATGTATTCTGATCACTACTTTTCAAACCCTACATGTTTTCTTGTATTTTGTGCTTTCCAAAATGTTATTCTGAAAGGAAAGCTCATGGATCCTGGCGGTGGATCCCTGACCCTGAGACTGGGATTTGCCTCTGTGGTGGCTCCCCACCCACCCACTCCCCGGACAAGCCAGCTGTGCCCTGACTTCTGATTCCTGAGCTCCTTTCTGTCTTTCTGGCACAGCCAAGCATTTTAAGGTGCTGCTCTTCTGAGTGCCAGCAAACAGCGTGGACAGGGAAGAACAAAAGGTCCTGCCCTTGAGGGTCTGACATCAGGAATGGCGATGCAGTGTGCTATGGTCACCATGGGGGCCGGGGACCCAAGTCGGACCCAGGTCCACAGGACAGGCTCCCATCCCCGTCCCACGCCTCCTTCCCCTCTCTCTCCTAGGGCCATTGCCTGTGAGGCCCCTCTTCCTGGGAGGATCTTCCCGGGCACCTGAAAACCCCCCCACTCATCCCTCAGAGCAGAGAGGAAGTGTTGCTTCCCTGGTGCCCCAGCTTCCAGGCCTCCCTGAACCAGGTAGGTTAAAAATAAGGGTCAAGGTTGCAGTGGGCATAGCTGGTGGCAGCCCCACCTCCTTCTTGGGAGGAGCACATTCCTCCAGTGGCCTTCTGTGGAGAAGCTCCCAGTGGGTAGGCACATCTTGCCCCAAGTTGCCCCCTACAAGGACTGAGTGACAGGGCTGTGATGGTCACCTTGAGTTTCTGCAGAGACAACTGCTCTCCACCCCCAGTGGAGAGTCAGCCTGACAGAGGCTTCAGCTGGACCCCTATCCCTCCTTCAGCCCCTTCCTGCCCACGCAGCTTCCCTCTCCCAGTCCAGTGCACCAGAATCCCCATTCCCAGAGGCCAGATCAAAACCCTTGTTCAGCATCTGTCCCCTGGCCCCATAGATTGAAACACCCCAAGAGCCAGTTCAGGCTCACCTCCCACCCGGCCACTGACAGGACCAGCAACACACAGCACACGTTAGGGTTTACACTTGAGAGAATGCATGGAGTTTTCATTTTATGTAGGAAAAAAACTGAGGCCCAGAGTTAACCAGTCATAAATACTAGAGGGGCAGAGCCCAGATATCAGGCCTTCTAGGTCCCACTTAGCCTGGGTGAGGAGGGTCCCTGCTGTATTTTCTGGGCACCAAGGAGGAAAGTGGGCCCAGAACCTTCCTTGGGTTCAGATACCCTCCAGCACAAAGCCCTCCCCACTCCGATCCTGGTTCCCAGTTTTGAGTGCCCCAGGCTGGGCTTCTCTGCCCTCAGCATGGTTGGTGACCAGGCTTTGTCACCCCCATGGGTCAGTGGGAAATAGCTGCAGGTTGATGAGGCCTGGAGAGGCCTCTGTGTGGGAGAACACCCACAGACTTGGCAGCCACCCATCCAAATACACATGAAGTACAGCTGTGCCTGTTGTCAGCACCCAGCTGTGGGCCCCCAGCAGAGAATGAGAGATGACAACCCCTGCCTTTGTGGAGCTCACAGCCTAGTGGGGACAGCAAATAAGCACAGGTAACAATAGCTAGCTGCAGATGGCCTGAGAGGGAGGGTCAGGCAAGGCCTAGACCCGGAGGGATGAAGGGCCAGATTGGCAAAGATCTAAGGGTAGAGTATGGGTCAGAGGAAACAGCATGTGCAAAGGTCCTGGGGTGGGGGGGTGCTCAGGGAACTGAATGGGGAGCGTGCCTGGAGTAGAACAGCTGGGAGGCCAGACTGGGTGGTACAGGACTTCTGCCATGGGGAAAACAGCAGGATTTTATTTTTAGTGTGGTAGGCAGGGGGATTTCACGTCCTGATTCTGGTTGTAAGAAGACCACTCTGGTACTGGGTGGAGAGCAGGCTGAAGTGGGATGGGACATATCCTTGGGGAACCCCACTGCTGCCGGGGAGCACATGGGCAGCTCTGATCTCCACTTATGCGTCCTTCCAAGTCATGGGAAGCATCCCTACAGGCTGATTTGCAGAAGGACAAACTAGGATAAGTCCAGGGCAGGATCCCTGACTGGACTGTCCTGCCACTGGCTGAGACTCTAATCCTAGCCTTTGCCAGTGGCAGGCCAAGAGGACTCAAAGGGCCCTGTGCCCAGCAGTGTCCATAAGCATCTAGGTCAGTTGACCAGACATGAAGAATGGTAAGGAGGCCTGACTCAGATCCCAGCTGGGATAACATCCCTCAACCAATTTCCTCTAAAACAGGTGAGCAATGCCTCCAGGGCCTGCCTGGCAGGGGTGGAGCCAGGATAAAGGGGGATGTCTTATAGGTCTCAAACTTTGAGTGAACAGGTATTCACTAAACAATTCCCCCTCCCCCTAGCTTGGTGCCCCAGGCCTGGGTGGGGCCCTGGGCCAAGCATCCCCCACTGTGACCTCGAGTGGGCCACACTTCCTTTGAGTGCACCAGCCGTGCCTGAGGAACAGTGCGGAGGAGCAGCACACACCACTTTAGTATAAAGCAAGATGCCACAAAGTGCTGGCTGAGTGAACTTCCTTCCTCTCCTGTGAGCTGGGAGGAATACCCTCTTTCCAGGGATGGGAGACTATGGCTGGAGGGCAGTAGGAATACACTCAAGGTACCCCAGCAAGCCAGTGGACTGGGGTCTGCCCAGAGCCCTTTGGGTATTAGCACAGCCAGGCCTGGGGACCTAGGGACTCTGTAAAAGTTTGGAGGGAGCACCAACTGGGGCCAGTCTCATGCTCTGGGGTCAGTACCCCTCAATCTGCCACAGCACTCTGGCCCCAACTGGCTTACGTTCTGCTATTGGAGTCCCAGGAAGGTTTCAGGGTCAGGGAGGTCCCCACCAGATCCCCAGCAGGCATAGGGTCCTCCCTCCCGGGTCCAGCGCTTTCTCAGTCCGGAGTGGGGTAAACCACCTCCAGGAATGTGTCAGGGTTTTCTCATTGGGATCGTATGGAATCATCATCTAAATCCAGCAGAATGAGGGATGCCTCAGTCCTTCATGAACTCTGCTCTTTCATGAACTCTGTGTCACGGAAATCATTTAGGCAAAGGGAAGAATTCTCTCTCCGAGCATCTCCGCTGGAAGACCACAGGGATCCCAGAGTCTGAAACCCTGTCCAGAGTCTAGTCGCTGTACAGGCGTAGGAGCCACAGCCTCTACTGAGGCTCATCTCAGTGGAGACCACACTGACGCGCTCTGAAATTCCTCCTCACCCCCACCACTAGCTGGAGCAGGGCTTTTCCCCCAGGAGGGCCTCCCAGCAGAAAGAAGACAAGGCAGCAGGGACCCAAAGGAATCTGCGCTTGTGTGCTGTAGGGAGAACTTTGGAGGAGGAAGCTTCTCTGCTCCCTAGCAGCTGCAGCCGTGACCTGCTTTGCCTCTACCCCGATCCCCACCCTGGGCCTCGCCCGCCACATACAATGCCCCAGGAGCCCCATGCCCACCACACCAGTGCAGGACAAGTGAGCCCAGCAAGCTCCCAGCATGCAGTGCAGTGGCGGACTTTCAGATACACATCTTGACACCGTGGACCTCAAAGAGATCAAAATGCATTTAATGTGGTCTAGTCTCATTGCCTAAGTCTTTAGATACTGCTATGAATTGAAAATAACATGAAAATTCTCCGATTTCACCATTTAAAATAGATTTGACATTCTGTGACTTACACAGGGCAGACATCCTGTGCAAGGCCTCCCACCGGTGGCTCCCTTTACCCCCCAGGACCCTCCCTCAGGGGGGACCGGGTGGCACAGCACCAGCAAAGCTGAGGGACAGCCACCATGCTCCGAGCAGCACACTGGGGCTGCACACACATGTGTTCACACAGACACACACGGCCTCCTACACATGACCTGGGCACACGTGCTCACCTCCAGATGCCTCAGCCAGAACACAAGTTCCATTTGCCCACCAACGTGCAGAATTGGGAAGGGGGTGGGAGTGGGGGGCTTCCAAGTTCAACTGTGCCAGTGACTGTGGCCACCATCACAGCCTTCCAGACTGAACATTCAACCAGCTCCACACGTAGAAAGCATGTACACAGACACACATGCAGGCAGACAGATGTGTAACTACCTCATATGCACAAGGACACATCCTGTATCTGTATCAGAGTCCAGTCACACAGTGGGGGAGCTGCGTGTGCACATTCGCACTGCTCACAAGCATCGCAGGCATGCTCTGGCACAGTCCACACCACTCCCCAGGGGCCAAGTCTTCCTGCTCCTGGCTCTTCACATCTGCCCTCTCACCTCAAGTACACTAAAGAGGGAGACTATTTTGGTCTTTAGCACAAACAATAAATAAATAAATAAATAAATACAAAGAAAGGAAAAAAGAGGGCAGGAGAGTCTGGACATGAAGCGTCTGCCTGCCTTGGTGAGATGGAAGGCAGCTAGGGGCTGCTCTCCTGGCAGGGCCTGAGACAGCCAGGTGGCAGGCCCCTGGGGGACTTGGGGCCCCAGCTCTGCTCTGGATGGGAGAAGGAAAAACCTGGTCCACTCTGGCCTAGAGGGGCAGAGTGAGATCTCAGGCCAGTTGCTGGGGCCACCCATCCCCCCGCCTAGCTGTCTGGGAAAGGGTGAGAACTAGCACACCAAATCCACTTGGTGCCCAGGGCTAAGGCAGGGTTAGCAGGGGAGGGCCAGGCCCAGACCCAGGGGCAGGGGCGAGCTAAGGCCCCTCCCGCAGATCCTGAGAGGAAAAAACCACTGGGCTGCATCGTCTAGGCAGAGATGAGGGTGGGGTCAGAGGCTGTGGCTATGGCCTGGGGATGGGGTGTCACTGCCTCCTTACCCGCCTCTGTGTCTTATTGGCAGCCCATGTCTAGACCCTTCACGGCCTCATCCAGAGTGAGGGCAGCACCCTCATCCCGGGCAGCAGTCCCTCCCTCCCTACCCAACCCACTCACTTTGTAACTTTGTACATCCCCTTCTGTGTTCTCTGTCTGTTTCCCCACTTGAGCCAAGAGTCCTTGGTGCCTCCTGGTTCTAAGCTGTCTTGGAGGGCACAGGTTAGAGCAGGAGGCAAGCTCCTTCTAATTACTGCCTTCTTGAGGGGCCTCATTCAAGGAAACAGGCTTCCTCAGCAGAGGCCTGGTCCCCATCAGCTGCCAAGAACAAGAGTCAGTGACACAAACCTCTTCCTAACAAAGGGGCCATAGTGCCTGGACATGTAGAGCTGAGGATACAGGAAAAGCTTCAGTAAAAAGGAAGTATTTGTTCCATGGCCAGTTTCTCAATTCAGCTTTGACGGGGAAGGGGACACTTTAAAGACAGGGTGTGTGTGTGACAATTCCTCTCTCCTTCCCTGAGAGCTTCCTCTGCCACTCAACGGCAGAACAGGCCTGGCTATACTCTGCCTGGGCTCCCTGTACTGCCGCCTTCCCAAGGCAGACGGAGGGGATGGCAGGATTAGCGTTAGGGTTAGCAGTGGAAGAGGGGGAACAAGAGAATCGAAAAAGGACAGGAACAACTAGAGCAGGACAATCCGGAGTCTCTAAGGCACGGCTCACACTGTGGGCCCAGAGGGGACAGGGGCTGATCTGCTTCCTCTGAGTCTGGGATCCTGACTTCCCTTCCCAAGGAGCCATCTACGCCTGTGGTTCCCAACTGTCCCCCACTGTGGAAGGGATGGAGGCCCCTGGGCAGAAATGAAGAGAGAAGCAAAACATAAGAATCAGGGTGGGGGTGAACCCTCGACAGCAGGTCCCGTTGTCTGGCCCTGAGACGCACCTCTAAGGTACAAAGTCAAACTCAAAAAGCTCAAATCAGTTTCTTCCCAGCCCCCACCCTCCACCCCAGGGACAGTA
Organism: Arctocebus calabarensis; assembly: GCA_963573935.1. Lineage (NCBI taxonomy): Eukaryota > Metazoa > Chordata > Mammalia > Primates > Lorisidae > Arctocebus > Arctocebus calabarensis. The sequence continues at coordinate 6,711 of CAUYON010169620.1, forward strand.
GAAAGCTTCTATTGTGATCATTAACATGGTCTTGGATTTTCTATTACAAACAGAACCTAGTTGGCCCCATAAGCGTGAGCACCGATCTTGCCAGGAGGGGGAGCCAGCTCCGCCTTGGGAACCTACAGGAGCCTCCAGCCAGTTGCTGCATCCCGGCAGGCTCATGGAATTCTAATTGCCCTTTTTGCCCCCCAAGAATTAAAAAAAACCTCTCTTCATTTGCATGTTAATTTTTTTTTTTTTTGTAAACAGTCTTACCCAAGCTAAGGTTGAGAAAGATGAAACCTGGTGTTTCTTCCCAAGTTAAAAACCTACAAAGGACACTGCAGCCTGCTAGCGCTCACAGCAGGGCATGGCCCTGTGGGGCCATTTCCAGGCAGGCTGCAGCTCTATCTTCAAGCAGGAGCCCTTGGCTCCTATGACCTGGCCTCCAAGAAGCCACCTCCCTGCCCTGAGCCTATGGCAGCCTCTGAGACCAGTGGCCACCTGTTCTGGCCACCCACTCTCCCACCAACCTTCTGAGGCCATTGTGAAGAAACATAAAATGACTAAAATGCTACTGAGTCTGCAACCTGGGGCACCTGGCTCCCGGTTCTGCTCAAACTGGGCCCCAGAGGGGCACTGCCGCCTCTCCTCTCCCAGGCAGGGGGGTGCTGCGCCTAAGCCACCAGTAGCTCAGATCTCCGACTCCCGCCTGTAGGACCGCTGCTCCAGGGCGCCACCACCCGCCTGGAGTCTGTCAAAGTCGTGCCTTGCCTGGGGACTGATCCCTTCTCGGCTGCGGCTGTCCTGATCTCCGTCAGCCTCGTCCTCCTCATCACGGCTCAGGAAGGCCAGTTCATTCTCGTAGCAGAAGGAGTTGGCGGTGGGCAGCAGGAACTTGTTCTCAACCAGGTCCTTGGCACTGCAGCGGGGGGTGGAGGGCACCTCATAGGTCTTATGGAAGTGCGAGTAGTCAATCTTATACTGGTTCTTCTCCTCGAACAGCACAGGCTCAAAGCGGTGACCCCACAGGATCTCATTGGCCAGGTAAGAGCTGCGGGCCTGGGTGGTCATGGCCGTGGCCTCCACCATGCCCTCCAGGATGACCACAATCTCAAAGTCATCCGTCTCCAGGTCTTGCCGGCTAATGCCAAACAGCGGGCTAGCTTCGTCTATCTCGTGCAGAATGGTGATGGGCGACACTAGGAAGATGCGGTCCAGGCCCTTGTCGAAGCCCACATCGATGTCGATCTGGTCCAGAGGGATGTACTCGCCCTCCTCCGTGACCCTGGGCTTGATGAGCTGTGCACGTACATGGGCCTCCACGATGTGGCTCTTGCGCAGATTGCCCACGCGCCACATGAGGCAGAGCTTGCCATCTCGCAGGGCCACCACAGCATTGTGGCTAAACAGCAGCGTCTGTGCCCGCTTCTTGGGCCTTGCCATTTTGGCCATGATGGCGCCGATCATGAAGGAGTCGATGATGCAGCCCACGATGGACTGTGCCACCACCATGAAGACAGCCACCGGGCACTCCTCCGTCACACAGCGCAGCCCGTAGCCAATGGTGGTCTGTGTCTCGATGGAGAAGAGGAAGGCCGCCATGAAGCCATGCACCTGCATCACACAGGGCGTGCGGCCCCGGCCTTCAGCTGGCTCCAGGTCACCATGTGCCACTGCGATGACCCAGAAGATGACTCCAAACAGCAGCCAAGAGGCGAGGAAGGCCAGTGAGAAAATGAGCAGCATGTAGCGCCAGCGGATGTCGACGCAGGTGGTAAACATGTCGGCCAGGTAGCGCTGCGACTTCTCGTCCATGTTGGCGAACTCGATGTTGCACTGGCCATTCTTCTTAACAAAGCGGTTGCGGCACCTGCGCCTCGTGTGCACCCTGCCATTGCCGAAGCCGTTAGCGCCTGCCATAGTGACCAGGCGCAGCCCGTCCTCCTCTGACGACACAATGCTGTAGGGGTTGGCCCGGCTGGCTGCAGTCATCCCGGGGGCGGGGGGGCCCCGGCCTGCCCCCAGGCCGGCTCCGGGTGGGGCGGCTCCTGCAACAGAGAGGACAGCAGGTCTGGCTTGGCCCCACTGCTCCTTGACTCCTCGCCTGGGGCCCAAACCTGACCAGGTGCCCTGACGGACTCATGGGCAAGCTCTGGCCTGGCCACATCGTCTCAAGCCCACTCTGCCTGCTCAGTGGGGAGAACGGCCCCTCTACCCTCTCAGCAGCTCCAATCAGAATCCTCAGATTCATCTCAGTGCCTCTCCCACCCAGGGCTCTGCTTTCAGAATATATTTAGAATCTGACCCCTTCACCCCGCCTCACAGCCTGAGTCCTTGTCACTGCCTGTCTAGACCAGTGCGTGGGGGGAGGGGGGGCTCACCAGCCTTCCTGCATCCACACCAGCCCCCCTGTTGCCACAGCAGTCATGGAGGGCTATGGAAGCCAAGTCAGAGGCTGTCCCTCCTCTCCTCACAGCCAGAGTCCCCCCTAGCGGGATATGTAGGACTGCCCCGGAAGCCCTGAGCTTCCTCAGACCTTCCCTCCCAGCCTCCTCCCCTCACCCTGCCACACGCCTCAGTCCCTGGACTGTCCCTCAAACCTGCCCTGGATGCCCTCCTCCAAGACATCTTCCTGTCACCTCTCCACCTTTGGGCCTTGGTCTCCACACTGCTCCACACGGCTGTCTCCGGAGGCCTCCCTGTGCCCCAGGAAGACTGCACGACCATCCCCACCATGAGTCCACAGAACCGACCCCTCTGACAGAACAGTGACAGCAACACTGATAATACCCTGGGCAATGCTGCCCCCAACCTGAGAATGCCATTCTGTAAAAGGGTGGGGAGTTTTCTATTTTGCTCCCTGCCATCCTACCCAAGGGCCTAGTGAGGGCCCTGTGGCCCTCTGACTCCCATATGCCCACTGGGCACCTGCACACCACTCCTGAGGGCCCCATCCCCAGTGGTGTGGAGGGCAGGGCCTAGAGACAGTGCCCAACAAAGCCACCTAATGGGCGACCTCAACCCAGGGTCTCTGGTCCCTGCTTTACTCATCTCTAAATAAAGAGGCAGGGCCACTACCCAGGCATGTGGGGAGCACTCAGAAGTGTCACTTATTCCCACCCACTGTCACCGGCTGGCTATGGAGAGCACCTGGCTGAGACCAGCCTGCCTCACACCCTCACACATTGCTGGGCCCCCACAGCAGCCAGCACAAAGCCACTGACACAGGCCATGGCTGCCCCTCCTCCAACCCCATGGGCTCCACATCGCCTGTCAGTGCCAAGATGGGGTGCCTGTGAGATGGGGCTACAGCACTACCTGGCCCTGTGGCCACCAATTCTGTCTGGACTCCCACCTGCCTTGGCTGGGCTGTGCTGGAAGGGAGCAGACCTGGGACTTGCCAGCACAAGCAGGATGCCAGGCAGCTGGAGGAGCCTCTTCCCATCCACAAGGACCTCTCACACCCACAACTCCCACCAGTTGCACTGTGAGGTCAGAGTTAAACAGAGCTTTGTGCCCTTGAGTCCCTGCAGCCACTTTGCCTGTAAGACATGGAGGTCCCCAAAAGGTCCCAGGTTGGCTAAGCCCCCACTGTGGGCCAGCTGCTGTGCAGAGCCATTGGCAGACCCCAGGGGCCCCCTAGGGAGGGGTAAGTGTGTTGCCCCATTTTACAGACAAAGGTCTGGAGGCTCACAAATGGGAAGCAACTCATCCGACACCCACAGGTAGGAGGTAGCAATGCCAGGATTCAGCATAGGACTGTGTGACCAGCTTCTGGCCAAGTCCATGCTAGCTGGGACCTAGAAAAGCCAGTCTCTGATCTCTGCTCCAAACACCTGAGATACAGGTGGGAGTGGGGCTTGAATAGCCAGCAGGCTGAGCACCCCTAGGTGCTGTTAGAGCCTTGGCGCCTGACAGGTGAAGCACTCACAGTACTGCCTGAGGGGAGCCACTTGGAGAGCAGGCAAACTCTTGGCACCCCTCAGGACCAGACACATCAGCAGTGCTCTCAGGAGTGCAAAGTGACCCCTAGGCTCCTCAAGGGACACCTTTCCTCACTCTGCCATCCACCCCCTATGGCTGCTCCAGGTGACCACCTCACCATGGGTCTGAGGTGCTGAGGCCCAAGGCCGTAATGGCCGATGCTGCTTCTGCCTGGGCCAGGAGGCAGGGAGCTGGTGGTGGTGGGGACCCCCAGGAAGATGGGAAGATGGCTTGGACCCAGATTCCTGGGCCTTCCAGCGGGAAGTTGCCAGGGCTGGCGCACTCAGATGCCGGCGAGTGGCCACCAGATCCCAGGGGAAGGGTTTGTGTGGCCCCGGGGCCTTGAGGGATGTCCAGCGGGTCATGGCTGCTTCAGCCGGTGCTCTGAGCAGCTTGAGGCCTGCAGGGAACAGAATTGCAAGAATCAAAGGCCAGAGAGCCCAGCCCGCACCCTGCTCCCCGTGCTGGTGGCCTCACATCTAGCAGGCACCAGGCAGGGGAGGGTGCTATAGCAGCTCCTGGCATCTCTACCAGGGCTGGGCACCTGGGACCCACCCAGATGGTGTCACACAGGTCCTTGCTTCTGTTGACATTCCTCCTAAAACCACACAGAGAAAGTCAACAAGGTCAGGTTAGCACCCCAGTCCCCCATTTCTGAGAGCCAGAAGCTAACTCAGATCAAAGTCACTAGTCCAAAGTCCCCAAAAAGCTGAGCAGCCAAAGCAGAGTTGGTAACCAGGGTCCTCAGCCTCCCTCAGCCCTGTCCTGCTGTGAGAGAGAGAGCCGACCAGCAGGGGTGTGTGGGCCCCACACTGGCCCTTGGTGAATATAGCACCACAAAGATAGACCCAGAAGAGGACACAGGAGTAGAAACCCCAGCACCACAAACTTGCCAAATATCTAAGGATGCTCCCGCACAAACACAGGTGTGGCAAAGTTACACAACTGTGGTCTTTAAGGATTCACTGTAAGAAATATGGGCCAGTACCCTCAACCAGAGACATGCAGCCAGGCTGGCTCTTCCTCAATGGGGTGTATACGATGCAGAGATGTGTTAGGCTGAAGGAGGCCTCAGTGAGCCAGGGCAGCTCCTGGTCTTATGGATGCAAGCATCAAGGCAGGAAGAGAAAGAGATTCATCCCAGGGCGCACAACAACTTGTGGCCCAAGATCATAGTTAAAATTGCCTCTGCAAATGCCCAGCTTGGTCAACTAGGATCCCCGGGACTCTGGGAGGGGCACGAGAGGGAGGAGCCAGGTATACTACCTGAGTCAGATGGGTGGTTTCGGCACAGGATGATGGGCATCAAAGCACACAGACCCCACAGAGACTCGGAGAAGGCACAACCAGGCCCCTGCCTTTGGGAGCCCAGTAGCTCCCTGCTGGCCACGGCACCTGGAGACAGCCTTCCCAGCAACCAGTCTGCTTGGAGCACTGGCCAGGGTCTAGGCTAGGAGCTTTTAGGGAGGATGCCAGCCAGTGGCTGCCATGTGACCCAGGGGTGGGGCCCAGGAGTCACCAGGAGGTGCCTCCGGATGGAACAGGAAGCCCATTCCCCTGAGGCTCTGGGCTCCTCAGGTTTCGAGACATCCGGGAGGAGAACAGGGTAAGTCCTGGGCCTGCATTTCTAGATGCCAAGACATGCTAACCGGAAGGCACAGTGGAGGGTGAAGACCTGGGACTGGGGGGGAAGGAGGAGTGCCAGCAGCCCTCACCCCCAGGCCAGGGCCTTTCAGCTGGTGGGAGGCCTTAAAGCACGAGCACAATAATTGATATCTATTTGGCTGCTCCAAGAGATCTGAATTAATTCACTTAATCCCTGCATGATGTGACTATTATCCCCATTTTCCAGATGAGTAAACTGAAGCTCAGAAAGACTGAGTCACTTGTAGAGGGTCACACACCACTTAAGAAGTGGATCTTCCAGGGGTAGTGCCTGTGGCTCAAAGGAGTAGGGCGCCGCCCCATATGCCAGAGGTGACGGGTTCAAACCCTGCCCCAGCCAAAAAACAGCAAAAAAAAAAAAAAAAAAAAAGAAGTGGATCTTCCAGTCTGGGGTGTGAGGGCCAGACAAGTGCCCTCCACCCTGTGCTCCGCTCAGGCCTCCAGCTCCGGCACCCCCACTTGATGGTAAGACATACAGCCTGCCCACCAGAGCTCAGGAGCACAGGTGTAGGGCCTCACCAGCACCCCGACCATGGCTGTTCACCTTGTTTGGAACATCCCAGGAGGCAGCACTCACTGCCTCACCATCAAGCCACCAAGGCCCCTGAGAAACTGCAAGGCGCCAGCCCGCCTCGCCTCCAACCTGTGCCCAGGCAGACATCACTCATCAATAATAGAACTTGCTTCCAGGCTCAGCTCCTGTGGCTCAACAGGGCTAAGGCGCCAGCCACGTACACCTGAGCTGGTGGGTTTGAGTCCAGCCCGGGCCCACCAAACAATGACGGCAACAACCAAAAAATGACTGGATGTTGTGGCGGGCACCTGTAGTCCCAGCTACTTGGGAGGCAGAGGCAGGAGACTCGCTTGAGCCCAGGAATTGGAGGTTGCTGTGAGCTGTGATGTCACAGCACTCTATCCAGGGTGACAGC
>CAUYON010169628.1:0-10957 GCA_963573935.1 Arctocebus calabarensis
AACCTCCAACTCCTGGGCTCAAGCGAGTCTCCTGCTCTGCCTCCCAAGTAGCTGGGACTACAGCCGCCCGCCACAATGCCCGGCCATTTTTTGGTTGCAGCCATCATTGTTGTTTGGCAGGTCCGGGCTGGATTCGAACCCCGCCAGCTCAGGTGTACGTGGCTGGCGCCTTAGCCTGTTGAGCCACAGGCGCTGAGCCTTTTTCTTCCATTCTTGAGATACTTTACTAAGAAGAATATGTTCCAGCTCCATGTAAACATAAAAGAGGGACAGTCTCCATCTTTTTTTAAGGCTGCATAAAATTCCACAGTGTACATTACCACAATTTATTAAAAAGAGGCTCAACTCACCAGTAATAAGGTGATCATTTTTCTTTGGTTAGAGTAACACAATTTAAAATTAAAGTGATTAATGATTCTCAGTATTGTGAGGAGAGATGAAACAAGTGTAGGACTTAATATTTTTACAGAGTTTTAGGGACAGTTGAGCAGCATCTGTCAACACTTTAGGTTGAGGGGAACATTCTCTGCTGCTGGTGCCACAGCACTGATGTCCCGGGGTGCTGGTGAGATGGGAGGAGCAGTGGGCTACGCGTTGGAGGAGCCCTAGAGCTGCGACTGGTCCGCTGCATGGCTGCCCCTGTGCTCTTCTGCGGGCACCTGCAGGCCTCTTCACTGGTAGCATGGATTCACTTTGGAAATGCTGTGAGCCTCCCGCCACATCACACTGGGAGGAATGTCACGTGCTTGGAGGTCTCGGGAAAGCGGATGGAGGGCCTTTGTTGGCGCAGACATTTTTCTTAGGGAATTCGCTTTTACTCATAAAGGGTATCCAGAATTGTTTGATCACCATTGTTTTCAGAAGCAATCACAGGCCAGTCCTGAGTAGGAGAAAGAAGTGGCCCATGCAGCAGGACATCTGAAACCCAGTCCCAGCTTTGGTGCTGTGTGACTGTGTGACCTGGGTAAGTCCGTTCACTTCCCTGGGCTCAGCTTTCTTTGTGGGTAAAATCAGGAGGCTGGGCTTGTTGTCTCCACAGTTTCTTACAGAGGGTCTGATTGCAACCTGAGGGACATTTTAAAATTTGTCCTTGTGGTCAACTGCTGTAGACTAAATGTTTGTATCCTCTCAACCTAGAGCTGTTCTCTAGGTGGGACCCTTTCAGTGGGACTGTGAGGTCAAACTGTTTTCAGAAAGAACTAAGAAGTTTTTTCTCTCTTTTATTATCTCACAACTAGAATTTTCCAGAGGCTGTTTAGCATTTGGTATTCCAACAGATTGGATGAAGAATCCAGCTTTGTTTATTAAAGTCAGACTTTAAAATGAATTTGCAAAAATGTAAAGAAACACCTTTCTTGTCACTTAAGTTTTTTTCTTTTGGAAAATACAGATATTTTTCCTAATAATATTTATGTTACCATGTAAGGGGCTTACACGTTATTGTTTAAAAAACTCAATTACTGATGTAAGTATTTCACATTTTTGTGTTTAGATTTCTAACACTATAACTAGTCCACATAAACAAAAGCTCTATGGTAGCCTGAATTTTTAAGCACATGAAAAGATTCTTTTTTTTTTTTTTTGAGACTGAGCCTCAAGCTGTTACCCTGGATAGAGTGCTGTGACATCACAGCTCACAGCAACCTCCAGTTCCTGGGCTCAAGCGAGTCTCTTGCCTTCGCCTCCCAAGTATCTGGGACTACAGGCGCCCACCACAACGCCTGGCCATTTTTTGGTTGCAGCCATCATTGTTGTTTGGCAGGTCCGGGCTGGATTCGAACCCGCCAGCTCAGGTGTACGTGGCTGGCGCCTTAGCCCGTTGAGCCACAGGCGCCGAGCCATGAAAAGATTCTAATATCCAGAAAGTTCGTGACCCACTGCCCTATAAGTCTCCCTGGGTACACAAGGAGAAGTATGGGGAATGTGCAGCTGGGAGACCAAGCAGAGTGGAAATATCAATGCCTGTGATCGAAAGAGAAGATAAATAAATTGTGGTTTATTTCTACAGTAGGTACCACGCAGGAGTGAATGGGTCAGTGCCTGCCATTGCAGATACCGCAAAATGAGTAGGAGGAGGAAGTACTAGATCATGAGGTTATTTACATAATTTTAAAAGCATGGTAACGATGTTTTGCTTCTGAGTACCTGTGATGAAAACAAAAAGCCATGAACCAGAGGGAGTGCGCAGGTGTACAAGGTGCCGGGCAGGTGCTGTCTTGCTCACAGCACAAACTGCACAGCCTGCTCTGACTGTGGGAGCAGCTCCTGGGCTAGGCCTTGGCTGGAGACAGTGAGGGGCTGGTCCCCATCCTTCCCCAGACCCCTGGCGCAACGGGAAACTGAGACTGCGCACTCTTTAAGGTACACTGCTGGCCTGGCCAAATGCAAACGAGTAGCTTCTGATGTTTATACTAACAGGATCAGAGAAAAGAAAATTTGCACCTGCACACCAGGAGCCAGGGGAAGTGCTTGTCTGCACCGCTGTCTTCTTGGTCTGACCGCGCTGGATTACTAATGTTCCTAGCATACTGCCTGCATCATCCTTCACGAGCTTTTGATTTTCAACACACTCTCAAGCACGGTAAGAATTTATAGCTCATCCCTCCCTACAAACTCCATGTTTTCATTTTGAAAGAGTTCATCACTGACAGATCAGTCTACATTTTCTAAAATGCCATATAAGTGGAATCTTAAAATAAATATTCTTTTAAAGAAATCTGTCTTCCTTCCCTCAGCACTTTGAGATTTCATACGTGTGATCTGTAAATATCTGAAGACAAGTTCATTTCCTCTGACATTTCTGACCTATGTATAATAGAAGTGGGTGGAGAGTTCAGACCTACTTCTACAAGTTTATGAAGAAAATTTCTCTGTCCTTTATTCTTCTTAAACTTTTCTAACCTTCTTGTCCTTCAACATCATTCTGGATGAGATTGTGCTCCCTATGGGGTCACCCCCAGAAGTCTCCTCTTCCGTCCTTGGTCAGTGACGAAGGAGAGAGGTCATGGTCCACAGGCATCCTGCATTTTATCTGGCAAATCTTCTTGGGAGATGTAGCAGAAACATAAGCACTAGGTTGCCCCAGAGAAAGGCCCACAGTGCCTTTCCAAGACCAGTTACAGTAACACAATGGAGCAACTGATGCATCTTACAGACTTTTAAAATAACTGTATTAAGTATAGTTGACATATAATAAACCACATATTTAAGACACACCGTACCATACGTTTTTTGTATATGCCAGTGAAACCGTCACCACAATTAAAATAGCAAACATATCCACCTTCCCCCCAATTTCCCTGTGCCTCTTTGTAATCTACCCTTTCCCCCTGACCTTCAGCATCTTTGGAGCCACTGAATGAATTAGTGAATTAGTTTGAATTTTCTAGAATTTTATATCAATCTAAATGGAATCATAAATAAATACTCTTCCAAAAGCCTGGCTTCCTTCACTCAGCATTTTGAGGTTCCACCATGTGGTCGTGTGTATCAGTCATTTGTTTCTTTGTGTCACTGTCTGTTCATCCATTCCCCTGTGGATGAACTCGTACCCCTCACTCAGCCCTTGCGGCCGAGTCCTCTCTTTGGGCTGAGTTGGATTGTTTCCAGATCGGGGCTACATAAATAAGCGGTTATGAATATCTGTGTATAAGCCTTTGTATGGAAGTACATAGTCATTTCTCTTGGGTAAACACTTAGGAGCAAAATGGTTTCACTTTTTTATGACACTGCCAGATTGTTCCAAAGTGGTTGCAGCATTTTACATCCCCACCAGCAGTGTTTGAGAGGTCCAGTTGTCCTACATCTTCCTGAAGCTAGAAAAACTGCCATTTAAAATGCCATCATTGATTTCTTTCGTTTCTTTTATGACTAGCATTTGCTTTTGGAATACAGGGATCCTTTGCTCTGGGAAGAAACTGCGAGTGACTTCTTTTAGTTATACCTGTTACCTGAGCTCGCTGCAGCTCGGCTTGGGGCCAGACCCACAGTCCTTGGAAGAGAGGACTCGGCCACGAGGGCTCGGTGAGGGTGCAAGTGTCAGGGAAGAAGTTTTGATCATGGGTTCTGCCAAACTGAAATCTCTGCATAAGTCCTTTTGTTCCTCTTCTTAGTTCTTCTCCAAGTGACAGCTGCTTCATTTATCCTCTCTGTTCCCCTCTATCACCCGCCTCTCCCCTAAGCCCTTTACTTTCCTGAGCAGTTTATCCCTTTCTCAAAATTATATATTGTCTTCAGCACAGGATCAAACTCCTTAGTTAGCTGAGTGCTTTTGCCTTAGGACAGTGGTTCTCAGAGAGAGGTCCCCAGACCACCAGTATCAACACCCTCTGGGAATTTGTTAGAAACGCACCTTCAGGGAACCCATTCCAGACTACTGAATCAGAAACCCTGGGGAGGCCCACCGATCTGTGTCTCCACACAGCGGTTCTGATGATGTGTGCTAACGTTTGAGACCCACTGCCGTAGAATCTAGTTGGAGCCATTTACTGTTATTCCAGCGTGTCACTTGAGGCTCTCCCCCACCATCCTAACAAGCTTTTCATGTTTCATCTAACACAAATGGAGGTCTTTGCTTATGAGGTAGTACATGGAGAGTTCTGAGGTTTGGAAAACGAGATTTTCTCCATCTGGTGTCATCACTATACAGCAAATTTCCATCCATTATTCTCCAGGAAGAAATTAAGGACCCTTTTGGTCGTCCAGTGATGGGCTTTCAGTAGATGGGAGGTCTCCACATGTCCCTATTTGCACCCAGTGATTTTAGTTAGGGATAAAGTAGCCTCCTGTGAAGGAGGGACAGGGACCCACTTGTCCCTGAACATAGGCCTGATTCTGGGAGGGGCGCAAGGCCGAGTTGCCACTCTGGAGTGCAGCCAGCATGGGTGACCTGGTCAGACCTTCAGCAGGTGTCAATGCCAAGCCTCAATTCTCTCCAGTGCCAGCAAGGTGCCAGGCCGGCGTGAGGCAGTCAGTCCAGGCCCTGTGTCTGCAGGATGGAGCCACGAGCAATGGCTGTCTCATATCAGCAAGGCAGTGGTGGCTGTGAGGCCTCAAGAACCAGGGACAAGATTATCAAGAAACCGGTGACTGTAGAGTCCGGCTCTGAACACCAGAGACAGGAGGACAGCTTTAGGATCAAGGATGAGCCACATTTATAGGTCTAGAAGGGTCCCAGGGGACATAACCCTATGTGACAAGTTGCTCTTCTGTTGGTGTGGCAGGTGGGAGCCGTGCTCCACTGACTCAGCTGTAGAAAAGAAGTGAGACGATTTTGTAGTCACAGGCTGGGGAGGCCTCAGGTATGTGTTCTAGTTAAAAGGGCATAGTAATTCGGCTTGGCCTGTGGCTCAGCGGGCTAAGGTGCCAGCCACATACACCTGAGGTGGTGGGTTCGAATCCAGCCCCAGGGCCCTCCAAACAACAATGACGGCTGCACCCCAAAAATGGCCGGGTGTTGTGGCGGGCGCCTGTAGTCCCAGCTACTTGGGAGGCAGAGGCAGGAGACTCGCTTGAGTGCAGGAATTGGAGGTTGCTGTGAGCTGTGATGCCACAGCACGCTATCCAGGATTACAGCTTGAGGCTCTGTCTAAAAAAAAAAAAAAAAAAAAAAGAAAAGGGCATAGTAATTCATCTTGTTAGACATTTCTACACATAATTTTGCATCTTTGTGGCTTTAAAATTTTCTAAGACTCTGTAGCCTTGAAGATGAAGTAGGAGGAAACAGAAATGTTGGGGAGCTCACAGGTTGGGGGACGTGGAGTACGGCAAGTAGCCAAGAGAACTTCACAGGTTGCTTCAAATGCGGTGGAGTTGATTTGAAAGGTAATTATTGTCTTAAGAACACATTTAATAAATGTTTTAAAACATATTTATTTTATGTATTTTGTTGCCCAATGTTTGGAATATTGGCCTGCTGGACAAAGCACAGGTTCTGGAGCAAACAGAACCTGGTTTAGTGCCTTAGTCCTGTCCCTTGCGAGTTGTGTGAACTCTGTGTGGAATCCCATCCACACTCCAGACACGGACGGGAGGAGAAGGAGCTCGTGCTTGCGCACAGCCTACCGCAGTGCCTGGGACAAATTCAGGGCTTAGCGAACGTCTGCTCACCCCCTCCTTCTTCCTGTATCCTGGTTTACATACAACTATAAAAAAAAACACAAAACCATGCAAAGAGACAAAAGTCCACATTTACTGGTCTTGCCATGGATGAACGTCACCTCACAGTTGGGTGGTTTGGCCAGAATCGTCTCCCGATGGACCTCGTGCAGGCGCCTCACTGGGCTGAAGGGCGGTGCTGATACGCAGCTGGAAAAGGTGCCTGAGGTTTTTCCTAAACCCTTTGTCCAGAAACACACAGAGGAGAGGGTTGACGCAGCAGTGAGTGGTGGCGATAATTCTTGTTATCTGAACACTCCTGTCCAGGCTGTACCTGCTCTCGCAGTCATGCAGGGAGAGGTTTTCTTTGAAAGCAGACAGGAAGAGCGCCACATTGTAGGGTGCCCACATCAGAAGGAAGACAACCACCATGGCAAAAACAAGCTTGAAAAGGTCCTGATTCCTCTCCCTGACCCTCAGGGTTTTTCTCATTTGCACATAGAGACACAGCAAGATGAACAGTGGGAAAACAACAACGAAAACGTTCATCTTTAGAGTCAGAATATGCTTCCAGGGTGTCTCAGCCCACAGCAGGAAGGGAGGTCTGCTAACGGTGCACTTGTAGACCTGGCCGTCCATCTGAGGTTTGTAAAACAGGCAATCCAGCAAAGTGATCACAATGACTATCACCCACGCCAAGACACTGGTAATGACGCTGCAAGGCACTGTCTTGGTGGTCCAGCAAAATCTTTGCACCTCCAAAAATACCAGATACCTTTGCAGGAGGAGGATGCTGAAAAGTGCCTCACCATACAGGCCTAGGGCACAGAGTCCAGCGAGAATTGTACAGATGGGGTCGCCAATACTGCCCCCGTGGGAAGCAGCGTAAACCCAGAATGGCAGGGTAAGCAAAAAACACAAGTTCGAAACTGCCAAGTTTAGAAAATAGATATTTTCCACGTGTTTGAGTCCTTTACATTTTACCAGGATGAGCACAAGCAGGACGTTGCCCAGAAGACCGACCAGGGACACCAGGGAGTAGAGGGTGGGCACCAGCCGGGCTGAGAGGACCTGGGCTGCATACTCGTCACACTGTCGTGCCTCGCCGTCCTTCGGATCATCCGTTATGAAGACATCGTAGTCTTCCTCTGGTGCCTCTGTGTAATTAGCCATCTTCAGGCTGTCCTGTGGAGGAAGGGGAGATTATTTTTCCTTCCCTACAGCTGTATTACCCCAGAGGAAACAGCAAACAGGGCTAGTGCCCACACAGCCCCGCGTTCCCTTTTCTGGCACTTCGTTTTAGCCAGAGTCGGACTCCGTCTCAGAAAATAAACATTTCTCCACACACGCCCGCTTCCCCAGAGCAGACGTGACCCCCTTCTGGTTGTCAAAGCACACAGGTGTTGTTCTGTCGTGTTCTAGGGGTCACAGGAAATGAGGCAGGCACGACACAGTCTTCTTCTGGTAGAGACGTGACTTGTCGACTTGCAAACAATATGTAAGAAAACACACAACTGAATACAACCAACTACCGTGGGTAAATTTCAAGACATTGGTGTAAACCCTGATTTTTGTCTGTTTAAAAAGTCTGCTCACCCCTTGAAGCAGCTTCCTGTGACAGGCTGAGATGCCTTTTTCTCGAAGGACACAAATAAATGTTTGCAAAAGTGAAACCACACTAACCATCAATATGGTCATAACTGCATGAATACACAGATGACTTACCACTGGACCGAGCTCCTGGGGACAAGGACACAGCCGCCCGACCCAGCATCCGTAGACCGACGGGGAATGGCCTGAGAGGTGGATAGCTTCCTTTTGAACAAGCTGCTGCTGAGCTGAGCCTAGGGGGCACGAGAACCCACTGTTTATTCCTCTGGCGGCCCTACCGTATCAGTCACAGATCTCAGGGAGCAACGGAAACTCAAAAGCTCCCTCAGACCTCCGGAAGATCTCTCAAGTGTCTGAGAGGAACTGGGAAGTTATTTTCTCCTCCCCACTGGCTCCAGCCCCTGTGCCCGCCTTTAATTTCCCTGTGGCCTCGCACAGCGAGGGTCCTGGCTGTTCCAGATAAGGGCACCAAGTTATTCTGCTCCCAGTGATACGGAGGGAGTGATGTCTAGGGCGGAGACACACCAAGACCCCTCAGGCTGCTGACATGGGACACTCTGAGTAGGTACCAGCTGCCACCAGAGGAGGGGAATGTTCTCGTAACCCTGAGTCCAGACCTCAGGGTCCTGACCCTCCAAGGCAGCTTCTCATAAGCGTTTGCAGAAGCCCACTCCCTGATTTAATACAGGGGTGCGGAGTCTGCAGTGAGAGCCACGTGAGTGGTGTGCGCTTGGGTTTGGCTTGTCATTTGTGAGTGGCACTGTGTGCTTTGGCTGAGAGAGGAGGTCCCAAGAGAGAATTTTAGGAAAACGTCAGTTGGGAAGGAGGCGGTGGCGGGAGGAGCAGAGATGGGGCCTCTGTGACAGTCGGGCAGCCCTGTCATTGGTGTTGAGGAAAGTAATAAGGAGTTTTGCAAGCAGTGGGGAGTGATTAGGGTGGGGACACTTGGGGGAGCAGCCCCTGCTTTGCAAAGGAGAACCCCAGGAGGGAAATCCCCTGTGAGGCTGTGGAGGCGACTTGAAGTCTGCAGGAGAGAATGCTAGGAGAACAAATGTGACCCCAAACTGAGGGTGGGGGAGGGAGCCAAGACCAGAGATGAAGGAAGTAGAGAGCACCCAGATTTGGGGTGGTGGGAGGTGGGGAGGTGGGGAGCAGGGTGCAGTTTGGAAGAAGGATGAACTGAAAAGAGCAACTTGAAAGGACTGCAGGTCAAGGGTTCTGTGTAGTTGTAATTGACCCAACTTGGGGCCAGTCCCATCGTTTGCTTTAGTACTTACATCTGGTTAAATGATACCCTTTTTCATGCCAAAGATGTGTACAATGTAAAATTATACCCGCCAAAATAGAGAATGAAGAATCATTAAGAGAAAAATAAACATAAAAACAGCCCAGACGTGTAAGTGATTGAGCACTAAATTTAACTCCTCGCCCACAGCAGCTGAGGCTCAATCTTGGAGGGGTGGTGTGGGCAGGAACCAGGGCTTTGACTGCTGTCTCCTTCTCCAGGGTGCGGGTTGAGTGAGTGAGGGAGGCCCCCACGCCCTGGAATGCTCTACCCACCCCCTGGTGACGGCTATAGCCTGGGGTCTGCAGTGGTTCTTCTTCCTAGGGTCTCTCCTTCCTGCAGCTGGGTGATTTGGACACCAGAACACCCAGAGCCTTGAGTGAGTAAGCAGTGGCGGCTTACAGTAATTATTCCTGAGGCTCCTCGGTCAGAGCCAGGCAAGGGAGGGAGAGTCAGGTCAAACTCTGAAACTTGAAAAACTCTAGGAATATACACATAGCTTGTTAGATGGTTCAACAGAGGAAAATCCCAGCAGGCAGGCAGGCACCTCATAACTATATGTCACAGAATCATGTGAATTGAGAAGTTTCCCCAAGGCATACACTGTTGTGTAAATTTGGGATTTAACCTCCCAGTATTAGCAAGGCCTTCATCTTCAGTATTATTTTATTTGGCTTGATTCCCAGCATTCTGCCTACCCGCATTCCAGCCCTGGATTCTTAGAAGTTCTTCTAAATTGGTGGGAAGGAATAGTTCAGAAGTCTGAAGCTGAGGCAGAAGAAATGTTCTATTTACCATTCCAATATTTGAAACCCAAATAGGGCCATCCTTGTTGGTGAAACAACACCAGCTCCTATGGCTTTGGCGTGCGGCTCACAAATCTTACCTTTGAAGGGGTGAGTTCCTCTCTATTACTATCATTCAGCACTACGTTCAGCCTAAGAAACTATCACTTTATACTCTCATTCCTCCCTACATGGTAATGGCTCGTTTGCTCAATTCATTTATTCCACAAAATTTATACATATAGAAAGTCCGGCCCTGTTCTAGGTGCTGGGATAAAATCGTAATCTTTATGGAGCTTGAGTTTTATAGATAGAAATCAAAATAGGTGAATTGTAGGTTAGTAAAAGAAAAGTGCTATGGAGAAAAGGACAGCAGGGAAGGAGCATAAGGTGGGCCAGGGGTTCACATTCTAAATGAGTGGTCAGAGAAAGGTTGCGAGTTGATGGGCACCAATGCCACAAGTGATGAGGTCCAATAATGAATGCTGAGGTCTAATAATTAATTAGTGCCAAGTTCTTATGTCAGGGAATTTGAAAATACACATTGGGTGAAACGTTAGCAATAAATCTACAGAAGATGCAAAAATATTCTTCATATGACATTGGCCTTCAATAAAAAGGCAAAGGCCGCACTGCACCAGCTGTCAATTTATTGCCCTTCAGATCTTAATCACACTCGTCTTTGTCCGTCTTTATGATTCTAGAGCTGGACACCGCACGCATTTCTCCCTTGCCAGTTGGGTGTAGAAGTCATGGGACAGTCACAATAAGAGGCAGGTCTTGGCTCAGTGCCTGTGGCTCAATGGGCTAAGGTGCCAGTCGTGTACACCTGAGCTGGTGGGTTCGAATCCAGCCCGGGCCCACCAAACAACAATGACAGCTGCAACCAAAAAATGGCTGGGCATTGTGGTGGGCGCCTGTGGTCCCAGCTACTTGGGAGGCAGAGGCAGGAGACTCGCTTGAGCCCAGGAATTAGAGGTTGCTGTGAGCGTTGATGCCACCACACTCTACCCAGGGTGACCGCTTGAGGCTATGTCTAAAAAAAAAAAAAAAAAAAAAGAGGCAGGTCTTTTCTTTTCAGTTCTAGAATTTGTTTTTATTTTGTTTTTGCTCCTTGGACTGACTTGACAGTGCTGTGTGGAGACACAATGTTGCCCACCCTCCCTTGAATTTTGCTGAC
>CAUYON010169630.1:0-14814 GCA_963573935.1 Arctocebus calabarensis
TCGTTTTGGAGGCAATGCTTTCAAGAGCCTGGGAGTTGCTGTGATTGATCTCTGGAGCAGTTTGCACACCTCTATCTGCCCACTCCCTGCACAGCTGTGTACACAGTAGCACGTGGTTCTTGTACAGTCTCTGGAGTCTGAAGGAGCTCCATGCCCTCTTATCAACCATCTGCACAGCTATGGCTTTCCCAGTAAGGGTGTGTCAGGTCAGTTTCATCCTGGCCTGGGTGCCCTTGACAATGGTTTTGATGAGCCAGTAGTTGTCAATACGTGTCTTTGCCTCAGCAGAGAGGCCCGAGAGGCCTCGCAGTGGACTAGACTTACTGTTAGGCTTGGAGTCCAGGTGTCTCAAGGTGTGCTCAAATTTGGGAAAAGCTGATGAAAAGCTTGGTTCAAATCATCTCAAAAGAAAATCTCTTCCAAAATCCACCATATGAATTAATCTTTATAATGAAATTGAAACAGTGTCAGACAAAAATAAAAAATAAACAAAATCAAATGCAAACAAACTAAACTAAAATAGAAAAATGAGAAAAGAGATATTTGTAGTTTTCCTTTCTGATGTCTTTGTACGTTTTTGGTATTAGAAGGACTGGCTTCATGAAATAAATTAGGATGGTATTATTTCTGCTTCTATTTTCTGGAAGAGATCATAGAGAATTGTCATCACTTCTTCCTTAAATGTTTAATAGAATAAAGTAGTGGAATCATCTCAGACTGGTGCTGTTTTGGAGGGTTATTAATTATTGATACAATTTCTTTATTAGAATAGATTTATGCAGATTATCAATTTCTGCCTTTGTGAATTTTGGTAGATTGCATCTTTCAGGGAATTTTGTCTAAGTTATCAGATTTGTGGGGTTTAATGTTGTTAATAATCACAGGATTAGCAGTGATGGGCCTTCTTTTATTTCTGACGTTGGTAATTTGTCTTCTCTTCTTTTTTCTTGGTTATCCTTGCTAGAGATTTATTAATTTCATTGATCCATTCAAAGAAACAGCTTTTGGTTTCATTGATTTTCTCTGCCATTTTTCTACTTTCAACTTAATTGATTTCTGCTCTAATTTTTATTTCTTTTGCTTGCTAATTTTCTAAGGTGAAAGCTTAGATTATTGATTTTAGATCTTTTTTTATAATATTTTATTTTATTTTTTTGAATCATAGCTGTGTACATTAGTTCAACCATGGGGTACAGTGTGGGGGCTTCACATGCAATCTGAGATATTTTATCAACCTGATTGATATACCATTCATGATATTTTCTCGTGTACTATATGAAAACATTTTTGATCCGTATTTAGAAGTTTTCTCCTGACCCTTCAAATATGTACCACCCATGTGATCTTAATTTCATGTGTGCTAAGGATCCAGCTTCCTGGGGTCCGTTAAGTCAGGAGGGGATGTCGGTTTGATTTAGTAAAATGGGGCTCTTTGTCTGCCTTGCTTTACCTCCTTGGGCCGGACTGTCATTTGAAGTTTATGTTTTGCCCGTATTTCTTCCCACCACTTTTGTTTTTTCTTTTTTCCTAGAGAGGGTTTTCAGCGTTCCACTCACCCTCTCTGTGTGCAAGGAAGGTGTTTGCTTCTGTAAAGTGCCTGTCCCATCTGATCTCCATCATCTTTATGGGCTTGTATTCTGTCACCGCAGCTCACGCCTGCCTGTGGTTTGTTATGTTTTGACAGGAGTTTGTTATAGAGCTGGGGATCACGTCCGCTCTCCCTTTCCAACTTCTTTCTTTACAGTAGCCATAAACCTGCACAGGTAAAATGTTCCCTCTGAGGAGAAGGTGGGATTCTGATAACAAAAGCCTTGGGGGGGAGAGGAGAAGGGGAGGAGAAATTGATGGAGACAGAGAGGGAGGGAGGGAACAAGGGAGGGAGAATTTTGAAGGGATCTTATTAAAGTAGCAAGGTGCCAACTAGCAGTCACTCAAGTGCAAACTAGAAAAAGAATACTTGGAGTTTCCAAAGATTTGAGAAAAGTGTAACAGACGGACAGGAGAAAAGGAGCTGGATTACCCTGCCCAATGTAGTCTTTGGAATCCTGGGTAAGCTGGAATCTGCAGACTACAGAATAAAGTCAGCCCTCGGCCTGGGACAGGGAGAAGGCAGGGTGTGGTGTGTGCACAGCTCTCTTAGAATCCCACAAAGCAGACATCTTGGACGTTCACTGATGAAAACAGTGTTTTCCTGCATAGAAGGTGAAACGTAGACGAGGTCTGTAGGATTCTTGATGGTTGTCTGTGTTTCCACCTGCGTTCCCCTCTTCCCTTAGCAGCGGCTGAGCCCTGCTGTGGGCCAGGCCTGAGCTGTGCCCCCCTGAACTGGGGTGCAAATTGTCTGCGACATCCCAGGAGCCTGGCGAGGTGCTCTGTGCACTTTGACTCTTTCTGTTACTCCCCAGGGTCACCAGGAAAGAAGATGCTATTCCCGTGTCAGCAGCCTAGGACTGGCTACCTCAGTGCATATGCATGGGTCGAAGGGGACTTTCATGTGGGTGGGCAGCCGAGCGTTGCCTCTCTGGTTGCTTAACCCTGGAAAATAGCACAAGACGCTTTCTCTGCCCCTGGACATGCCTCCCAAAGGCAGTAGTTACCTGGCATTGAGTCACACCTGGTCAGTGCGATTTCTCCTGGTGGCTTGTCTTCCTAACCTATGAGCTTTACTTACAAATGGGTGTTTGGTCAAGGATGGATAAGGCTGGAGCGGCCTCCCCGCTGCCCTCACTGTCCACCCAGACCCGAGGTTGGTTGCTCTTAGAGCACCTCTGCTCAGGGATGTTTCTACCCCTCTTTCCTTCCTTCTCTTTGCCCTCCATCACACCCTTTCTCTCTTTCTAGCATTTTTTCACTGTGTACTGTGCACACACTGGGTGCCAGGTATTTTTCATATTTTTAAATCCTTACAGCAAGCTAATAATAATTATGATAAAAAATAAAATAATAATTATCAAGGTCTTAATAGGTGCCAATAAACAGGTTAGTCATCAACAAATCCTTACTCATTAAATACATTAAAGCTGCATGTTTGTTCTCGGTTCTGGAGTTATAGCCAAGAGCAAAAAGTCAAGATGCTTCTCTTTGGGGAGCTTGTATTCTGGTGGGGGGATGAGCAACACAGCAACGAACATAACGTGATATGAGTAGCTATGATGCTGTGAAGAAATGCTAAGTAGGGGAAGGGTTAGAGTTTAGCCTGAGACAAGAACATTCCACGGGTGACTTTATGTCCTCTATACAACATCCCTATGAGGCTGGTCCGTCCTGTTCTCATCCCAGTGTCAGGGAGAAAACCCACAAAGATATGTGGCTTGCTAAGGTCCCATGGCTACCACATGCCAGAGCTGGAATGAATCTGAGTCTCAGCAGGGTGGCTCTAAATTCACACCCTTGAGGGGCCTGGGCCTGGTGACACCTCGGAGGAGGAGGGAGACGAGGGTCCCTGGACCTTCTTGTGCTCCCAACTCATGATCCTGCCAGTGTCTGGTGCTAGCTACTCCTGCCAGAAGGTGGCTTCTCCTCTTGGTGATGGAGTGCAGCCAGAGCCCAGAAGTGCCATTTCCCTCTGGGGAAATGAAGCCATAGTCCCCTCATTGAAAGGTGATGGGACAGCTTAAAGGACAGGATAATAGGATGGTGGTGGGAAGCCATGTGGGCTGGTTATGGCATTTCACCCAGTGGGAACATTAGTGGGTGTGTGCAAGCAGCGGCAGCTCGGTCCAAAGATCCTGCCCACTGGGGTCATTGCAGAAGCTGCAGGAGGCCCGAGGGCTGCTTTCTTTGCTGAAGCCCTGCACACAGCATGTCAGACCCAGCAGCGGGTGCCCAGGTGGTGACTCAGGCTTAGGTGGGTGCACCGGGTTGTTTCGTCCTGCTGCCAGGGAACCTGAGCTGCATGTATTCTCTGTCGGAATGGTTGTTCCTTTTCTTGTAGACACAATGGCAGGGTCAGAAGCACAGCCCCCAGTGGAATGGACTGCTGTGGACTGTGAATCTGACCCTCTTTTACTGCTTCTCATTTCCAAGCACTTTTACCTCCCTGTAAAATGCCCCTAGCATGCTGCCTTGGCATGCAAATTAAGGTCTTTTTTTCTTTAAGAAATGTGCTTTTGTGTATGCAGTTCAGATGTTTGTAAATTATGTGCACACATATAATAAGGGAGAAGCCCCATCGAAACTAAGTTGTCTCAGGAGGGAGGCATTTTTTTACTTGCAAAACTCATAATTAACTTTAAAATGATTCTTTAAAATGATTTGTCCCTAAACCATAATTATTTGGAATAGAACATTGAGATGTGAAATTTCCAGATACAGAACCCCAAAAAATCTTATTTTTCTCTTTTTGTGGTCTTGATTCTCTTGGCCCTGAACTGCAAGTGGTCTCACCTCAGCATTAGAAACCCATGTGTATGCATAACAGGTTTGAGATTAGCAGACTGTCCAAATAGACTTGCTGAGTTCACTTTCATCCATCTGCCAAACATCTCCTAAGTAACTATTTACATCACAAATGTGCTATGATATTGAAATGATCAAGAAATGTCCCCTGCCTTCAGGGAACTGCAGTCACTGAAGGAAAGGTAATAAAATAGACAATTACAACACAACGGGTAAGTCCCAAAGTCTGTGCATAAACAAGGCATCATGGGAGTTTTGAGAAGAGTTACCATGCATTCAGCAGCGTCAGGCTCTGCGCTAAGCATTTTCCATGGATGGTGTTATTTACACTTGCAACTATCCACTGAGTTCGTTATTGTGGTGTTGTCATTTTGCAGAAGGAAGTAAGGTTTGGAGAGCATAAATCATTCATTCCAGGTCACAACATAAGTAACTGGCCCAGTTAGTATATAAAATGCAAACTTACAGCCCAGTCCTCAACTTTATAATCATTTTAAGAATACAAAGGAGGGCGATTAAAACTCTAAGGAAAAGGAGGAGGATGCTCTGGCAGAGTCCTGGGTGCTGCAGCTGAGACTTGATGCCTAGGAGTGTGAATAAAAACAAGATTTGACAATAGGACCTCCAGGCCGGAGAGGCTGCGTGAGCCAAGGTCTTGAAGGATACAAGGCATAGCCACATTAAAGAAGAAGATGACATGAAAATGAGGGAAGAGTGTGGGGGAGAGCCAATTTATTATTTCAATTCTACAAACCTTTCTTTTGACTTCAAAATCCATTTTCAAGGGTCATGTTTTATTAGCTCCTATTTTAATGTCCACTTAACAGTCCAGAAAGAATGTCTTTTATATATGTAACATCCAGCCCTGAGGGAGGGCCTAGTTTTCCCCAAGTCTGCCTTCTCTCTGAGGAAAGAAAATCTTCTGCTATACAGCTCTTGGAATTGCTAAAGGTTGCTGATTCCTGGTTTAGATTAAGTTGGAAATCACACACATATGTCTGTTTCTCTGGCAAAGTTTCTCTAACCCAGAAGAATTGCATTAATATTAAAACAGAAAATTAAATGACTTGTAGTGTCACCATTGGTTTGAGTTGGACAGGTCCTGAGAAACCATACTGAAATAATTTTATGAGAATTTGTGAAGTTTGGCACCTTTAAAAAATAAAGGAGTGGATTTTTTGTTTTCATTTTTCTAGTTGATAGCAATTTTTTCCCTTTAGCCAACTGCATGGATTTTGGGTAGAAAACTGCAAATTACCCGAAAAGGTCAAGTGTAAGTGATTCACTTGGAGAAATAACCAGATGAGCTGGATGTCTATAATTAATTGCTTCATCTTAGTATTTCTAATACATGTAGATAAAACTTGGAGAATCTGAGGGATATCAATCTGTGAGGGGCATCCTTGGGGATCTAAATGGAAAAAGTTAAAAATTTGACAATAATAAGTGTTGGTGAAGGTGATGGGTAAAACAGGTATTATCAGGGCTGGTGGAGAAGTAAATTGGTAACAGCAGTTTGAAGGTCAATTTCTGCCTCCTAGTAGAATAAAATATTTATTTCTGCTTCTTAGTGTCTATCTCATTGGGAAAAAAAAAAGGAAAAACAATCTCTCACATCTCTCAACAGGACAATATCTAGATAACATGTGAAAACAGCCATACTCAGAACTATGATGCAGTATTTAAAATGAATGAATTAGCCTTATATATGCTAGTACGTTTAGAACTCAAAAATGTATTGCTGAATAAAAAAGACAAGTCCCATGTAGATACATTTAATATAATGTTTACATAAATAAAAACAAACCAAATGAGACAAAAGGAGAACACAAAACACATTCAAAATGTTTTCTATGGGAACATATATGGGTATATAAATGTATAATCAACATCTGGAAAGCTGGGTAATGTGCTGATAATAAAGGTAACTTAGGAAATGGTGAAAGCATTGAGATTGGTGGATAAAGAGTCCTCAGGGAAACTTTAGATTTATTCATAACTATTTTATGACTCTGGCTATTTAAACAAATTAACTTTGGCATTTCAAAGCCGTAACACCATAGAAAACCATACCATAGTATTTTTTGCTCCAAAGTCTGATTAGGATTTCTGGGTATGGAACAGCTGACCTCCAGGTGCTATTTCCCGACTCCTCAGGTGCATGTGGCTACAGAGGGCATGGTCTAGGGAATTCTTGAAGGGTCTTCAGCTCCTGGGCATCAGAGCTGCGGACAGCACATAGCCATAGCGTGATTTTACTGGTCAGGTCTGAAAGTGGGATTTCCCTTCTTTATGTTTATTCTGTTGGAAAAAATGAAAACAATGGGAATATTCACTGGGAACTGGCCACAACTCTGTCACAAGACAGCACCCAGCTGCAAGGAGGCTTGAGAAGAGAGGTCTAGCTCAATGCCTAGAGAAAATAATCAAATTTAGGGAATAGCTAGTGAGCGTCTGCAACAGTAATGTTATTTTATTTTTGCACATGTATTACTAATGTGATTTAGAAAGTAATAAACATTAAATTGGGCAGAGAAATAAATCAACACTGCTGGATTCAAAACAACGAGGGTGCTAGTTTATTTCGCCCTGATTCCAAGTAGCTGTATAGTTTTACTTCTCTGACCATAGGATTTCTCTTCTGTAAAATAGGGGTGTGGAATATAATCATGGGTAACCTAATTACATTTATTAAGTAATTGTCAGTATTTTCTGTTTTATTTTTTCCACGTTAAGTGCTATTCATAATCAGGAGCTAATCAGGATTACCATAGTTGAGATCATCACTACTTGAATCAGAGAAACACATTAAACATATTCTCTTCTTAATGACCTTTTTGAAATATGAAAGTAGCTCAGGGTACATTTTAAGATTTCAGAAACCCAGAGATTAGGGTAGCACTTCCCTTAATCCTGGAGACATTCCCTAAAATATCAAGAGGAAAAAAGAATACATACTTCTTCCCTCATCATTTAATCCTTTTTCTTGAATTTCTGTTCTAATCAGTGAAATAAGATGAGGAAAAAAAAATAATACAAATATATTAGAAAGGATAAAGGGAACAAAAATACAAATATTTGGGAATGATATATTTCTTTACCTAGAAAACTTTTTTTAAAAAACTTTCAAAAATCTATTAATAAGAGCATTCAGTTACGTGTCTTGGATCCAAATACAAATATAATCAAAACATTCCATTTCATTCAGCATAACTAACATATTTAAGAATTATCTTAAGAAATGTTAAATATCTATGTGTAGAAAACTGGAGAACTCTTTTTGAAATAAAAATGAAGAATTAAAGAAATGAGCATACATTTCACATCCCTGTATGGGAAGATAGGATTTTATAAAAATTTTCAACTCTTTCTTAGTAAATTTAATTTAATTTAATCAATGTCCCTCCCAACTTCTTTTTTGAATTTAACAAAATTATTTCTATTATTTTAATATATTTTAAACTATATTTTAAATTATTTTAAATATTTAAATAATATTGTTAAATATGTTATTTTTATTTATTTTAACAATATTATTTAAATATTTTTATTTATTCTTCATCTTGAAGAATAAAAAGCAGAGTGTAGTTATGAAAATGTTGACATGAAACAGTAATGCAGAGGGTAGAAGTAACTACTACATGTAAACTATATTATAAAGTTTCTATCACTGAAAGAATGTTGTACTATCATACAAACAGACTGAGAGAACATCATATAATGGAGTAGTCCATGCAGAAAAGATCCTTTAAGGTATAAGTACGTAACATCTGATCCAGCCAACAGCCCAGATGGTGGAAACGCACCTCCCTCCCTGACATGTGTTGTTCCTTCTGCCCAGACCACGCACTTCCCCTGCATTCTGTGCCTGGTTGGAGTTCACTCATCTTTCGCCTTAGGTCTTCTCTGACACCTCACTCTCTCCCACTGACCTTGCACCATCTTCATGAGCCATCAGTAACTAGAGCACTGACTTGTGAAGGAGTCAGTAAAGAGTTTCAACTTCATAGAGTGCTGAATCACACCAAGAGGTCCAGTTGGGAGGAGAGCTCCATTCCTGTGGACTTCTCCTACACAATATTATTGGAAACACATTGGATCCAAAGGCTAAAAGGTTTTTGCCTTCACGAAAGGCACACATCTGAGAGAAATGGCCCCTATACAATGACTGAGGGAATCTGAATGAACATAATCTGACTGTGAGGCACTGTACTCAATTAAATGAGATGAATCTTATCAGGCTGATATGTAAGTTCGCACAACAGGGGATCTGTAAGGTCACTCGTCATCTCTTTCATGAGTGTGTCAGACAACAGGTGAACAAGGGAGACAAGATGGAGTCACAGCATACATCTTGCTTGCCCTCAATCGATGAGTTCATGACCTAGGAATTACTTGATTGGGTCTCCACCCATCATTATTTTTCTTTCAGCACCTAGTGCTAGGTGGTGTCTCCACCCATCATTATTTTTCTTTCAGCACCTAGTGCTAGGTGGTGTGGCTGAAGTCTTAGTTTTTAAAGATTCAGTAGGTAGAAAATGGGGGAAAAATGCCTATTGTATTTTTGAGAGGATAAAAAACTTTTGTGTCACAATTATGTTTAATAAAATTACTTAAAAAAAAACTTTTGTGGAGTTTTAGGATTACATTGGCAGATGGATAATAAATGTAGGAATAATAGAGCATGTTCTTCAGATTGTATCATTGGCTAAAACCTTCCAATCCCATGTCACTGCACTAAAGATAAAATGTAAGTTCTTTAATAAACTGTGGTACATGTATACCGTGGAATACTATGCAGCCTTAAAGAAAGATGGAGACTTTACCTCTTTTGTGTTTACATGGATGGAGCTGGAACACATTCTTAGCAGAGTATCTCAAGAATGGAAGAAAAAGTATCCAATGTACTCATCCCTACTATGAAGCTAATCTATAGCTTTTATATGAAGGCTAAAACCCAGTTATAGCACAAGAAATGGGGAAAGGGGCAAGGGAGGGGAGGGGAGGATGGGTAGAGGGAGGGTGATTGGTGGGATCACACCTACAGTGCATCTTAGAAGGGTACAGGTGAAAATTACTAAATGTAGAATATAAATGTTTTCATATAGTGATTAAAAGACCATGAAGGCTATGTTAAATAGTTCAATGAAAATATTTCAAAATGTATATAAAGTCAGCACATTGTGCCCCATGATTGCACCAATGTACACAATTATAATTTAATAAAAATTTTTTAGAAAGAAAAAAAATAAATAAATATATGCTGCAAAAAAAAAAAAAAGAAGAAGAAGTCTATGACACCAAAAATGAAGGCAACTACTCTAAATCGTATTTATTAGCATGGTTCACGTATTTTAAATTTTAGTGTTTGGTGTGCAACTAAAAGAAAACTTTGATTTGAGTTTGATCTGTCAGT
Source organism: Arctocebus calabarensis (assembly GCA_963573935.1). Lineage (NCBI taxonomy): Eukaryota > Metazoa > Chordata > Mammalia > Primates > Lorisidae > Arctocebus > Arctocebus calabarensis. The sequence continues at coordinate 9,815 of CAUYON010169630.1, forward strand.
ATTTTATCTCATTACCAGTTTTTAAATATATCTCAGAATAAAATCTTGTAACTCTCACAGTGGTTATTAAGCTTTAAATCATTTATTCCTTTTCTGTGGTCGGATACATGTAACAAAATAAAAAATTGACCTTTTTTTTTTGTTGTTGAGACAAAGTCTCACTATGTCGCCCTGGGTAGGGTGCCATAGTGTCACAGCTCATAGCAACCTCAGACTCTTGTACTTAAGCAATTCTCTGGGACCCCAGGCACCCATCACTATACCTGGCTAGATCTTTCTATTTTTTAACACCTTATTTAGATTTGTACTCTATAATTTATCTTTTGCATCATAAATTGATCTCTCTTTTCAGAGTTTATTAACATTCAGTACAAAGTCTCCAGAAGAAAAACTCACACCAACAAGCAAACAGGTATGTTTTAGCCATTCATAGTGCATTGTGCATAGTGCTGCATTGCCTCCCTAAAAAGATAAGTTATCATTTAGAATCCAGATGTGAGAAAAATGTTTCACTTGGCCCTAAAATAGAATTTAAAACCATATACTTATAAACTGATGTTTTCTTTTGGAGTTATAATCCTCTTTTAAAATTGTTTTCATTTATATTAGTAATATATGCTTGTGATTTTAAAAAATAGTTCTATAAGGCTCTCCAAGAATAGCTTCTACAACACCACTCCCCTTACCACAAAGACAGTTGCTCTGAACTCTTAGCTGAAGTTTTTAACTTAATTCTGTATCACTAAGAACCATGTTTACATTTATAACTCTGGACTTTTTAGATTTAGGTATCGTCTGTTAACTCTGATCTATTGAAGCTTAAATTTTAGCTTTTTTACACCACCACTTCCTGCATGCACACAACACATACTTCCTCTACTTGTCCCCCAATTCTCCCTATATAGATATATGTTAAATTAGTTAAGTCAGTATTCATTGTCGTAGCCATGTAAACACAATTCATAGCCCAGCCATATAGTAATTTACAGATTGTTTTTTCCTTTTTGTGACCAACTTTTTGTTTTCTCTGAAGTTAATGATTGCCTTCTTTTTTCACTTGCCTAGTTTTCTTAAACTTCTTACTTAATTCAACCCCAGACTCTATCCAGGTTGTGTAAATTTTCTCTCAGTATTTTCAATCACATTTAGGTATCCTTTTAAGTTGTGAAGGAAAAATCTCTAAGATCCTTGTGACTTGCTTCAGTCTGTACTAACTACACTATAACTATGCACCATAGTCATCTCAGGATCTACATTTGCCATCAGTCTGGACCTTTGTTTCACTAACTGTGTTAGGTCCTGTAGTTTTACTCTTTTCTTTGGTCACTCCCTTGTTTTGGTGAAGTACGTTCTGTTTGTGCATCAGTAGTAAATTTACAACCTTGCATGTTTGGAAATGCTTATACTCTCTCCCACTTGATTGGGTATTATAGATCTGTAGATTGAAAATCAGTTTCTCTTTAAACTTTGATGATATTATTCTGTTGTTTTATAGCTTCTAGAATTATTAAAAGTCCAATAACTATTCTTATTTTTGATCCTTTATCTGTAGTTCCAGCTTTTTTCCTCCATAAACTCTTCATATTTATTCTGCAATTTTTTCTTGATGATCTGCCATGTGCCAGGGACTGTTCTAGACATTTGGGATATATTAGTGAGCAAAATAGTCAAGTCTCTATATTTGTGGTGTCTACAGAAAGGTATAGACAGTAAACAATAAACATAAAGTAAGATATGGAGTATTTTAGAAGGTGGTAATTATTGTGGGCTGGGGGATACTGGAAAAGGGAGATGGGGTGCAGCTTACAGTTTTAAATAGTGAAGTCTCTGTAGACCTTATTGAAAAACTTTGACTTCCCATCCAAGTGAAATATAGGACCCTGGGGAATAACAAACTGTGGTATATGTATGCCATGGACTACTATTCAGCCTTAAAAAAGATGGAGACTTCACATCTTTTGTGTTATACTGGACGGAGTTGAAGAACATTCTACTTAGTAAAGTGTCACAAGAATGGAAAAGCAAGAATCCGGTGTCCTCAATACTAATATGAAACCAGTAGATGAACAAATACACACCTACACAAGAGAAGAACATAATTCAACTCAACTAGGGAAGAAGGAGGAGGAGAATTGGTGCACTCTCACCTAAGAGGCACCACTCCCAAGTGAGGGGAACAACTACAACTTGGACTCTACCTAACAACCACAAACAATGTAACCTAATCATCTATGCCCTCATAATAATCTGGAAAAAAAAAAAATGTAGGCTCCTTTGGAGGGTTTTGAGTAGAGGACTAAAGAGGAATTGATTACCTTTTTCCCTCTTATTTTCTCTGCTCTTTTTCTGTAACTTCTTTTGTTTGGTGCTGGACTTTATAGAAATGATGCTGTATTTTTTTTTTTTTAGCCTGTTTTCTTTCTCTTTCCAGAGACATTTCCTCATCTTTATCATCAATTTTTTTTTCTTTTGCATGGTCTGTTTCTGTCACATTTTTGTTCTCAATATATTTGGATGGCTGCATTTCATTTTAGAGGTTTTCATCAGAGTCTGATGATTCTTGTCTGGCTATTCTAATTTAAAAGTAAGCAGAAAAGCTATTTGGAAATTCTCTGCCTCTATGAAACTTATCTTCAGGCCTCTATTGTCTGAGCTATTTTATTGAGAAAATCTCTAATGTCATTACAGTTGACCCTTGAACAAAGTGGAAGTTAGAGACATCAACCCCTCATTTAATTGAAAACTTTTTAGCTTCTGACTCCCCCAAATGTTAACTACAAATAACCTACTAGTGACCCAAAGCCTTATTTATAATAGTCAATTAACACGTTTTTTATGTTATTTGTATTATATACTATATTCTTAGAATAAAGTAAGCTAGAACCAAGAAAATGTTCCAAAAATTAAAAGGAAAGGAAAATATTAAGTGGAAATGGATTATCGTAAAGGTCTTTATCCTCATCATCTCTATGTTGCGTAGGCTGAGGAGGAGAAGGAGGAAGAGGAATTGGTCTTGTTGTCTCAGAACTGGCAAAGGCTGAAGAACATTCCCAAATTAGTGGAGTGCATAGTTCAAACCCTTATTATTCAAGGGTCAACTGTATTTTTAGATCCTCTCTTGATCTGGTCACATTGCCTAGATAAAATTCTAGGTTGCTTGTCTGAAGGATTTAGATCTTTGCTTCCAGCGTTCTGAGAAACCCCCTATGTAAAGTACAACTGCCTCTGTCTGTGAAGCTGGTACCCCCTGCCACCCACTCCCAGCCTAAAAGCATACAGCCTTCTGCTAGGGCTGACAAGGCGATGTAGGAATCTGAGTCCTCTCAAAGTGGACTTTAAACCATTCCATCTGCTGTTTTTTATAGCCCCATCCTCGTTCCCACTTGCAGAGTTACCATGATTACCAGCTCCTGAGCATTTGTGGGATTTTGCAACGTGGCGTGGGATGCTACTTGGCTTTCCCCACGTAAATGGTATACTAGGCCTCAGTTGCTTTACTTGTAAAATGAGAGAATTGTACTAAAGTTCCTTCTATCCTGGACGCTTAATGATTCTGTAGTGCTTGTTTAGCAAGAGCAAGTCCTAATTTTTACTGACATTTCCTTTGTCTTAAATCCTTATAGCTGCTAGCAGAAGAAAGTCTTCCAACAACCCCATTTTATTTCATATTGGGAAAGCACAGGCAGCAGCAGGATGAAAAGTTAAATGAAACTTTAGACAATGAACTGGTACAACTACCCCTAACAGAAAATATTCCTGCAGTTAATGAGGTAAGCAGTTATTAAAGCAACCATATGAAATAAATTAAATGCATTTAAAGCACCTTAAGTTGGAGTTTTTATAAAATCTGTACAAATAACATTTATTTAAGTAATCATTTATATGATGCTATGTACAAAACTTTTTACCCAAACAAAATAACATAATTTGGGATTATTTTGGCCTGGACCTGGCGTGCAGGGGAAGGAGCTGTGGTTGGCATAAATATAGGAAGGTGAAAATATGTGTTTCTTTGGTTTGGCTTTTCAGTGGGAGAAGCCTTTCCATATTTGACTCTTGACATTTAAAGGCACTGAGTCAGGACATTGAAGAAACAGGGTGTACCAAGGATAATGTTTTCAATGCAACTCCATTTTTCTCTTTTCCCTCTAGCTTCTTCACACTCCAGCCCATGTACTGCCATCTGCTTCATTCCTGTGTACGATGTTTGTAAATTCATTGCTGCTATCCAAAGAGACAAAGAGGTAAAGCAGTTCTTAAAATATTAGCTACTCGGTTTGGGGAAACAGGATGGTTTGTGTTATCCTTTATTAGAGTATTCTTCTACTGTATTATCTCTTTATTTCATAAGCTTTAAAATGATCTTTTGCATATGTGTTTTTTTTAATTTGGTATGATTTAAATTTATACTTTTATAAATTTGCCTGCTCTTTTATAGTAATTGACAGTTTTTAAAGTGCACTCAATAACAGTGTTTATATTTTATCCTGTTACTTAAGTGCCGAGGAAATGCCTGATGACATAGATATGAAAGATGAAAAAGAAAGTGATGACTCAGATGAAGAAAATGATTTTACTGAAAAGGTTCAGGATACAAAAGACACAGATTTGGGAGAAGATGTTGTACGTCAGTTGTCAAAAGCTGAAGAAAAGGAACTGAGAAAATTTAGGAAAGTGGATTACAGCTGGATAGCTGCTCTTTAGGCTTTGTTGATGGGGGATGGTTCTTGGATTTTGTGTTTTTATTATATGTTGGTATTCCAAAAACATATGTCTTAATGTTCTGTTCTTAAAATAAATGTTAACAGGCTTTACTTTTTTAAAAAAAACTGGTGGTGTGAACTTGTATCTGCATCATGCTTTACTGTTACTGGGCATATTCACATATTGTATCATTTCACTTTTTGAATCACAAATCACATTTTGAATCACACATCAGGCTTACAAAGTAAGTAAGTATTTTCTTCACAGGTGACCTGGGACTTGAATTTTAGACAGCT
>CAUYON010169635.1:0-36456 GCA_963573935.1 Arctocebus calabarensis
GCTGGATTTGAACCCGCCAGCTCAGGTTTACATGGCTGGCGCCTTAGCCCGCTGAGCCAAAGGCGCCGAGCCAACTTATCCAAGTTTCTTTGCTTAGCTTTAAGATGAAGAGGACTTGCCTGCTTCACGGAGCTGTAAGGATTTATTTATTCCATTTGTGCTGAACACTTGCTAAGAATTCTTCCAAGTCTTGGGAAGCAATCAAAAAAAAGTTAATGAGTTTTCCCCCATTAGCAGAGAGACAGATACTTTTTAAATGTAATAAACGAGCAGTTACAATAGTGTGATGGGTGCTGGTTTACAAGGAACTCTTTACAAGATGGATGGGTGCTTTAGGGAAAAAGGCAGCCCCTTGCGAGGATTTGAAGGCAAGTTATGAGACAGTCACCAAACTCCACCCCTTCCCATTTCATGTTTTGCCCTTATTATTTTGGCAAAGTTTTAAATTAGGAAATCAAAGTGGTACTATTAGCAACCAGGGGTGAAGATCTCAGCATCGGAGAATTGACCCACAGATGGGAGTCAAAGCACAGACCCCAAAGGGCTAATCTTTGAGCTCAGCAAAAATTAATTAGACTTGAGCCAGTTAACTCTTCTTGCACTTCACCTTGATGGAAAAGAGAAAAATTGAAATTGCATCCTAAACACAAAGTATGTTTAGAGATTTCTTTTTTGATGCTCTCAGGAAACGATAAGACAACCTGAGTCTCTCACATATTTAATTTAAGGAGAATTTTCAGGAAGGTACCACATGGGCTGCTCCATCAGCTCCAGGCAGGACCCACCTGGGGCCTGTGCACACCTCAAAGGCACACGTCCAGACAGATTGCATTTTTCCTTTGTTCTTTCTCCAGGTGAGTGATGCCAAGATCCATCTCACCCAAGCGAAAAACCAGTACTCAACCTGTTTTTAAGACTCTTAAGTTTTTTTCACTGCTCAAGGCTCTTCAGTGCCTCTAGGATGGCATCAAGCAGAGTCACCAAGCCCATGAGACCTGGGCTTTGCTGTCTGTCGTCTCCCCACCCAGCGTCCTACCCTGCAGCAGAACTGACCTTCCCCAAGCTCCCTGTCATCTGTTGCCTCTGGGACCTGCCATAGCTGTTTCCTATATTGGGGGCGCTTCTTCCCCTCCCTGGCTGCCTTCCACAGACTTCTGAGTCCATCTTCTTTCTAGACTGGGTCTGGTGCCCTCCTGGGCTGACGCTCATGGTGACACTCCCCACTGGGAACTGCCAATGTCACGTCTGCCCGTCGTGCCCCTTGGCCCCACCACCTGGCCCTCCTTTCTTTCCCAGATCTTTATAGTCACTGTGTTTCAGCTGGGAGTCCGTGCAACCTAAGAGCACAGAAAATCCAACACAGAGATGTGAATTTGAATCTTAGTCCCGTCATTAACATTGAGCCTTATGTCCTCATTTGGAAAACAGGGATAATAACAGTGCCTATCTCTCAGGGTTACCTTACACAGCAGAAACGTATAGCAATAATTAACCCACTTCTTACTTCTCTTATATCTTTCATTATCCATTTTTCTGCATAAATGGCTAGATTTTTTTGGCCTGCCCAGCCAATCAGATAGCTTTGTTCTTTCTCTTTGCTCAGTGAATGGAGTGATCACAACACACGAGAGGCTATTTTTAAAATCTTGGGCCCTACCTTACACAACTTCCCTTGGGACTGGATGTTCAGAGTCAACCATTCTGCCCCAACCTGCCCCAACTTAGCCATTTCAGAAGCCTAAGACTCGTGCAGGCCTGACTTTTGCCCCAATCTTAATTACCTACAAGAACAGTGAATTGCCTTATTTCTCAATGAGAACACCTTCCCTGGCCCATTGTGGTTTTCCAAAAGTTCATCTCCCCACAAATCCCTGGCAGCGTCTTGGAGGCAGAGGGCTTGTCCCATGGGAGTTCTAACTAGCCCTTATTTCCACTTGTTATAACTTTTTTTTTTAAGTACATCATTGAAGAAGTTAATCCTTTTTTCCCTAACCATTAGACAACTGGGGATAATCTTTTTATTAATTGGCACATAATCATTGTATGTATTTATGGGGCACAGTATGATGTTTCAATACATGTATAGATTGTGTAATGATCAAATCAGGGTAATTAGCATATCCATCATCTTTGAACATTTGTTATTTCTGTGTGGTGAGAACATACACAATCCTCTCTTCTAGCTATTTTGAAATATACACTACATTATTGTTAACTATATCATGCTACTCTGCAGTAGCACATCAGAACTTAATTAAGCTTTTATTTCATTTATGTTTTTTTTTTTTTTTTTTGAAGCAGAGTCTCACTCTGTCACTCTAGGTAGAATGCTGTGGCATCAGGCCTCATAGCAACCTCAAACTCCTGAGCTCAGGAAATCCTCTTACCCCAGCCTCCCCAGTAGCTGGGACTATAAGCACCTGCCACAAAACCTGGCTCGTTTTTCTATTTTTAGTAAAGATAGGGTCTCACTCTTGCTCAGGCTGGTCCCAAACTCCTGAGCTTAAGCAATCCTCCCACCTCAGCCTCCCAGAGTGCTAGGATTATAAACATGAGCCATCACACCCAGCTAACCTTTTATTTTCTCATTTATTTCTAAGTAATAAAAGGAGATGGAGAAAATGTAAATGATTGTTCTGTTTCCCTCTCTGGATAACTGGGGGGCAGCTCCGGGGCTCTGAGTAGGACTTCCTACCACAAAACACTACTAGCCAGGTGCAGTGGCTCACACCTGTAATCTAAGCACTCTGGGATGTCAAGATAGGAGAATCACTTGAGCTCAGGAATTCAAGATCAGTCTGGGCAACACAGCAAAACCCTGTCTCTACAAAAATGTTTAATAATCAGACGGGCGGAGTAGCCCATGCCTGTGATCCTAGTTACTTCGGAGGCTGAGAAAGAAGGATTACTTAAGCCCAGGAGCCTGAGGCTGCAGTGAGCTATTGCATTCCAGCCTTGGTGATAGAATAAGACCCTGCCTCTTAAAAAAAAAAAAAAAAAGCTGACCTTTTAACATTAAATATTACATGCTTGAAGTCCTCTGGCTTTTGAAAGTGATGACGATAAAAATACATCTGGGAGAGGCAACCCATTAAGCCCTATCAGTCATCTCCACTATAGTATGAATTAGAACCACCATTGCTGGGAGCAGCCATTACATGGAGGGAAGGGCCTTGGTGAAAGGAAAAGGGGCTGATGGAATGTCCCATTTCACCAAGCTCCAGGTCTCTCACATAGAGTAAGGAGCACATTCAGGTTTAGTTATCCCTCACGTCACCTCTTACTCATGTTCATGGTTGAGCCAATAGCTAGAAGAAGGAAGGAAAGAGAGAGAAGGGGAAAGGGAAGGAAGGAGGAAGGTAGGAAGAAAATAAAGAAGGAAAGAAGAAAGAGAGGGGGAGAAGAAGGAGGAAGGGAAGAACAAAGACATCTGGCAGCTCTGACTTCAGTGTCAGAGTCTTATTAAAAGGGACAAACAAAGCAGTTTGTGTCCCCCCATCTTGTGTGTTTCTGTTCTCCATCATGAAATACTAGAAGGAGACATAAAGGAATTGGATCTATTTTAAAATTCACCACTGTTAGCCACCAACCCTCTGAACATTCGCAGCCACTTTGATTAGGGACACGTGAGTCTGTTTGGTACAGGTGATGGAGCTATTCAGCAGGGGACAGGGGACAGTGAATTCATCTCTGAGCTACTGTCCCATCCTATACACCATCAACCTGAGAGTCAGGGGATCTCCTCAGGGGGTCTGTTTAATTCAGATTATCTCTTAAGGAACACAAATGGAAGGAAGGTAAGGGATATCCATTTCATTTGCTTCAATGAAGTTGGTACAAAGATTTAAAGTAAGAGTGGGTGACAGAGCAGAGCTGCGGCTGGTGTGGAAAAGATCATGTTTGTATCCAAGAGCATGATCTGGATCCCTCTCACCAGCCAGTCCCAGCCTGGTCAGTGCCCATACATTTGTCTATTCAGTGGCTCAAAGTTACCCAGCCTGTGAGTGGAGGAACCCAGGGCCTTCCCCCTGAGTCCCACAGCAGTGCGATGGTCTCAGCTTAAAAGAGGAGTGACTCTGTGAGGGCTCTTTGGGAGAAAACTGATGATGTTTTTATGTTTTGTTTTGGTTTATCTTTTTCTTCCCTAAAAGAAGTTCAAGAAGGCTGGGCGCCGTGGCTTGTACCTGGAATCCTAACACTCTGGAAGGCTGAGGCAGGAGGATGACTTGAGGCCAGGAGCTCAAGACCAGCCTGAGGAAGAAGAGAGACCCTGTGAGGTCGGTTTTGAATGAAGAAAATGAGTCTCCAGCAGGTTTCTCTAGTGCCTAAGACCACAAAGGTGATAGGTAAGAAAACTGAAATTCTCCCCCAATTTATTTGACTCCAATGTCCACATTCTTTCTATTTTACACGAGATGGTTGCAACTGGGAAAGCTAGAGAACGCCTCCAGGAGAAACTCTCATCATCAGGCAAAACTGGAAGGGACTTAACTTTTGAGAAGCTGCTTTTCCTTTCGGGAACAAGCTAAGATGTACCGCAGGTTTATCGGTTAGCGACTATGATTTTTCTTGGAAAGAGCTGGCAAGGCAACAAGGAGCCCTTTCTGCCAGCTGAGTTTGGGTGTATGGAAAGGCTTTCTTCAGCATAATCCATCCTAATCCCAACACTATCTCCAGGCGATCTCCTTTGGGAAACAAATGAATTTTAAAAGATTAAATGTGTGGGTATAAAGTAGAGTGTTTAGAATGACTTTTCCCAAGGAGTGGCTCTTTTCTCATCCTAAGTGGTGCTTTACTGCTTTAATTGGCCATAATGAGTGTGAGTCACCCTGAACCACTAATCTTTTTCCCTTTTTTTTTTATTTAAGAAGTATTCTCCATAATACAAGCACACCTCAATACTCCCTGTTTGCTTAGAGAATGGTAGAAAGTGGGGTGTTGGCCCTGCCATGAAAGCCCGACCGGGGTCCCCAAAGGAGATCTCTAGTCTTCAACAATGTTGGCAATGAGCCTTCACCCACCAGATTTCCAACTCTGGGAGCTGCATTTGAGCCCAGGAAAGGGATCACGCAGCCCTTTGGGCATAGCAGGGATGACTAAGCAGCCACCTTGGCACTGGCATTTAACACTAATACTTCAAGGTGGAAAACAGCTAACAAGAGCTTAATGATTTATTTGATTCAAAAAATTGAAAGGTAGACATTTAAAGAAAATACATCATGAAACATATCTCTTAATCTTTTAATCTCTGCCTGTGTGTGTGTTCTGTGTTTCTACCTATTGTGAGCTTCTCAAGGCCAAATCCTATACCTATTGTCTGTTAAACTGTTTTCCTGTCACCCAGGTTAATGCCTCAATCAATCTATTTTGATACATATGACCTTGCACGTATCTGTGTAACATTTTCCTTTTTAATTGAGAACGATGGGTATAGATGTTATTTCCTGATTGACTGGTTTGATGTATTTTGAAGTTTTCAGATGCATACATGTTAAGATTTTTGTGTCTTCTTATAATGACCCTTTTTTATCATTATGAAATGTCCCCTCTTCATGTCTAGTAATATTCCTTGTCCTGAAGTATATTTTTCTGATGTTGGAGTAACCATTCTACTCATTATATTTGTTTTAAAATCTTTTAAATCCTAGAGTGTCTGGACCTATTATTTATGAATCTGTTTATATTTGACTCCTTATTGTGGGTCACATTTTCCTGCTTCTTTATGTGTCTGGTAATTGTTATTGGATTCTGGACACTGAGCTCGTTATGTTGTTGAATGTCTGGGTTTTGTCTTTTTTCTAACAGGGTTGAATTTTGATGAGACAGGCAATTGTTTGTGTACTTGCTTGATCCTTCTGAGGCTTATTTTAAGCTTTGTTAGAGTAGATCAAATTTGGCCTATTACTAGGTCTAATTTGTACTACTGGGGTGTTACACTTCTTGAGTCCTTACTGAATTTCTCAGATGCTTAACAAGTTTGCTTGACTATAGCTCGTCAGCCCTATGTGACACCTAAGACCCGTTCATCTTACAGCTTCCTCAGGGTTGCTCCTTTGCTGATTTTATGAAGTTCTGTAAGTGCTCCATGCTTTTCATGCACAGTTTAATATTTGGCCCATACTCAAAGGGACTTCTGTGTAGACTTCTGTGTCTCTTTCTCCTCCTGTGTCTTGCCCTGCACACTTCATCTGTGCCAGCCTCCATGAACTCTGATCTCTGTCTTCTCAGCTCAGTGGAACATCCACACTCTGCCTGGCTGCTTCCCAGGGGTAGTTCAAAAGTGCCTCCAGTGATAGCTTAAACCATCACAGAGATGATTTCATTTGTTTCCATTATGTCAGGGATTATAATACTTTGCCTATTTTCAATGACGTCTGAAAGTCTATGCTCCACGTATTTTGTCCAGGTTCTTTAGTTATTTATAGTAGGTGGTGGTGTAGCACAGTACCATTCAGTCCATCCTGGCATGGACAGAAACACCTGCTTGATGATCTGTGCCAACCTCAGTCTCAATTTCCCTTCGCCCTGGGGACATAGAGAAAGAGGAAGATATTTCCTCCACTAATCTGTATTCTGTGCTTGCAATATGGAGATGAGTGCTTGTCTCTCTGCAAGCAACTTGAAATGCAGTATCTTATCCAGTCTGTGAAAATGATCATATTAAACCTAGGCATAATCATGTATGGAGCCGACTGTGTACCCTTAGGAAAGAAAGAGAAATGAAAATCAAGATAAACGAAGAGGAGAAAGGCAAAAGCAAGAGAAAGGAAGGGGGAGTCATCACAAAAGAAAAATGCTAGGATCTGAATGACTGTGTCCCCCATTCCTATTCAGACATTGACATCCTAACCCCCAAGGTGATGGTCTTAGGAGGCAGGGCCTTTGGAAGGTGATCAAAGGTCATGAGGATGGAGCCCTTACAAATGGAATTGGTGCCCTTATAAAAGAAGTCTCAAAGAGTTGGCTTGTTTGCCTCTTCCCCCATGTGAGGGCACAGCAAACAGGCGCTATCTGTGAACCAGAAGGTAGGCCCTCACCAGATGCTGTATCTTCTGACACTTTGACCTTGGATTTTCCAGCTTACAAAACTGTGAGAAATAAATTTCTGTTGTTCATAAGCCACCCAGTTCAAAGAGGGGACCAAAGGAACTAAGACAAAGAACAGATAAGGAAGTGAACTAGAATTTTAACTCTCTAAAAATTTACAAAACAATAAGGATAGTCTGCCTCCAGCCCTGTAGCTAACTAGGGATTCTGTGAGCAGCAAGATCTGGGTACGAAAGAGGGACCGAAATATTTCTGTTTTCATTCACTGCATTTGCTCCCATTTGCAAGGAAAAGCATGTTTAGGATAAGAAGTCCTTACAACAAGACAGTTACCATTAACAGTGAAATATGTATTCTTTTCCTCTATGACCAAGTTTTCTTTGTTTTATTATTTTCGTGAACTTTGAACAACATGCTGTTTATTACCTTCTCTTTTTCAATAAATAAACTATAGTGATATGCTTGGGGGTTTATGCTTTTCCTGGTTAGGAGACATCTTGGTAATTCAATACCTAATTCTCTCTCATGCCCGAGATTCCTCTTACAACACATGCTTTATGCCACCTCCCTGTGTGAGGGCATCATGAGGCACAGAGAGGAAGAATTGGTGCTATACATTCCCTCTATGGCTCCTGTAAATGACTTGAATGGATTGTCCATTCCTTTATAAAGAATCCCCTCTCAGCCAGGCACAGTGCCTCATGCCCATAGTCCCAGCATTCAGGAGGCTGAGGTGGGAAGATTGCTTAAGCCCAGGAGTTTGAGACCAGCCTGGACAACATAGCAAGACCCCTATCTCTAAGAAACAAACAAAGAAAGAAAGAAAAGAGTCCCCTCTCTTCCTCTCAGATCACAAATTAAAACTGGATGTCTCCTCTGTGATGGTGAAAATATTTCAACTTAAGAACTAAAAGAAAAACACAAAAAGTTTTCAAATGAAGACAATGAATTTTGGCCTTGGAGTGAAAGTAGGTCTACAATGCTGGAGACTTCAGAGACCTGAGCCTGTTTCTAAAATAGTAATCAAGCAGGGCTGTCAAAACAGCTACTTCAGTGCAGCTCCTGGCTTCCACTGCAAAATACCTCACCATGTGCTGCTGGTGACATCAGTAAATAAATCACCCTAAAAGCAACAGGTGTTGAGTTCTTACTTCTGATTTGTATTCCTAACTTCTTTCTCAGATTCGAGATTTAGCTCTTAAGAAACAAAATCCACACTGTTGCCAGACTTATCAAAAACTGGGGTGTTTATTTTTTTTTTCTAACTAAAGATAGATGGGTTGAAATTAAATTTGCTTTCGTTGATGTTGTTTTTTGGTTTGGGGCTCTAGTTTTTTCTTTTTATTGTTTTTTATTTTTATTTTTATTTTTATTTTTTATTTTTTTTGAGACAGAGCCTCAAGCTGTCACCCTGGATAGAGTGCTGTGGCATCACAGCTCACAGCAACCTCCAATTCCTGGGCTCAAGTGAGTCTCTTGCCTTTGCCTCCCAAGTAGCTGGGACTACAGGTACCCGCCACAACGCCCGGCCATTTTTTGGTTGCAGCCATCATTGTTGTTTGGCAGACCAGGCTGGATTTGAACCCGCCAGCTCAGGTGTACGTGGCTGGCGCCTTAGCCTGTTGAGCCACAGGCGCCGAGCCTATTTTTTATTTTTTTAAGAAAGAGTCTTACTTTGTCACCCTCGGTAGAGTACAGGGGTGTCATAGTTCACAGCAACCTCAAACACTTGGGCTCAACCGATTCTCTTGCCTCAGCCTCCAGAGTAGCTAGGACTACAGGCACCCGCCACAACACCCAGCTATTTTTAAAGACAGGGGTCTGGCTCTGGCTCAGGCTGGTCTCGAACCTGTGAGCTCAGCCAATCCACCCACCTTGACCTCCCAGAGTGCTGAGATTATAGGCATGAGCACCATGTCCAGCCTGTTTTTTTCTTTTTAAAGCTCTTATTCAATAAAAGGCTTCAGCAATGAACAGGACGGAAATTGCAGGGGACCTTTTTCAGGACAACCAAAATCAAACAGAAGCTATTTTTCTGGGCCTGGTGCAGTGACTCATTCCTGTAATCCCAGCACTCTGGGAGGCTGAGGTGGGTGGATTGCCTGAGCTCACGAGTTCGAGACCAGTCTGAGCAAGACTGACACCCCCATCTGTACTAAAAATAGAAAAACTATCCAGGTGTTGTGGCAGGCACCTATAGTCTCAGCTACTTGGGATGCTGAGGCAAGAGGATTACTTGAGCCCAAGAGTTTGAGGTTGCTGTGAGCTCAGATGCCATGGCAGTGATTCAGTGATACTCTGTGTCAAAAAAGTTGTTTTCTATTTCTCCCACCTTTTCTGGTAAATTGGGACACTGAGGCAGACCAGAAGCTGAAAATATCAAAAGCTGTCTCAAAGTGCACAAAAGCTGTCTCAAAGTGCAGCTGATTCCATGTGGCCATTTGAATGACCGAGGACAGAATACACGTTAGCTTCTGACACTCACCGGGTGGGTGTGTCCCCTATTCTGAGCTGAGAGGAAAAAAGCCTTCCCCCAAAGGATGACTTCAAGCAAGAATTTACTTTTAACACGTGGTCATTTTCTGGTTGCCAGGTTCACCTTCTGGGTCCATCATCTTCCTTATTATAAGAAAGGGCAGCTCAGAAGGAGGTAACATCACACCCTCAGTACGGGGACGTTAGTCAGGACCTGTGGGGTGGGCGTGCGTGTGTTCCCTGACCCGCACACTCAAAACAGGGGTCCGCATTGAGCCCCCATGAGGGGATATCCTTAGTGCATCTGCAGGGGGAAGCCTCACTGAGGTTGGCATCTGTGACACAGTGGCTGCCCTGTACCAGGCTGTATCTCACCCTGGGCCTCGCCGCCTGCCATTCTGAAGTCCAGGCTAGAGACGGGTTAACTCGGATAACCTCGCCAATGGCACGCCACAGTGGATGGAGTGGAAGGGATGTTAGGTTCAGATGGGGAAACAGCACGGCCATTATTGTGTGTAACGTCACGTAAGAGAGAGAGGCCCCCACTCCCAGAGCTTGATTTAGAAAGGACCTCAGAAACCACGGACCCACCTCCTTCAGACATCAAAGAGCAAAGGCAGACTGAGGGTGGCGGCTCACACCTGTAATCCCAGGACTCTGGGAGGCCGGGGGAAGAGGTTCACTTGAGCTCAGGAGTTTGAGACCAGCTCAGCAAGACTGAGAGCCTGTCTCTACAAAACATAGGAAAAATGTTTCTGTTTGAGATAGAGGCTCACCCTATCACCCTGAGTAGAGAGCCATGGCATCCTACCTCAAACTCTTGGGCTCAAGAGTTCCTCTTGCCTCAGTCTCCTGAGTAACTGGGACTACAGGTGCCCGGCACAACGCTCTGCGAGTTTTTTTCTATTTTTAGTACAGACAGGTCTCACTCTTACTCAGGCTCTCAAACTCCTGAGCTCAAGCAATCCACCCGACTTGGCTCCCAGAGTTCTAGGGATACAGGCGTGAGCTGCTGTACACGGCCAACATTGGGAAATTTAGCCAGGCCTGGTGTTACGTACCTGTACCCCAACTACCCGGGAGGCTGAGGCAGGAGGATGGCTTCAGCTCAGAAGATAGAGGTTGCAGTGAGCTATATGACCACTGCACTCTACCTGGGGCAACAGAGCAAGACCCTGTCTCAAAAAAAAAAAAAAGGGCAAAAATGAAGTTAAGAGAAGTATTGTAGACTAAAGTGTGCCCCCCCATTTCTGTGATGCAACTCTAATCCCCAGCACCTCAGAATCAGACAAAATCCTTGAAGAAGTAATTTAGGCAAAATGAGGTTGTCAGAGGGGGAGGTCTTGATCAGATGTGACTGGTGTCCTAATAAGAAGAGGAGATTATTAGGGTGAGAGAGAGACCCAAGGGATGAATGCACAGAGGATGAGGCCATGAAGATGGCTGGGGTCAGGGACAGGGGAGGAGGAGGCAGCCATCTGCCAGGCAGGGACACAGGCCTCAGAAGAAACCAAGTCTGCTGACCTCTCGATCTTGGACTTCAGCCTCGGGAACTATGAGAGAACCCATTTCTGTGGTGTGGGCCCCCCTTTTCATGGAAGTCCTAGCAAACAGTGAAGGAGTCTGCCCAAGATGACATAAGAACCTGGGCTCAGAGCTCTGCCGTTCCAGGTGTGTGATCTTTGCATTTAACCCCAGAGCTGTCCACACTCCCATACTGCACCTACATCGCTCAAACTCTCAGATTTTTTCTATGCAGTTCTCTGAAGGTGCAAAGCCTAAAACTGGGGGAAATGTGTGTGATCTGAATGATACTTATGGTGGCTACAAGAGGACTAACCCTGCAGACTCCAGTTAGAAGCAGAAGTGGAGGTTCAGCAAGAACTCTAATTCAGATCTCCTGGGTACAGACTCTTTATATAGGACTGTGTGTGTGTACAAGAGAGAGAAGGTGGAGAGAGAGCAAAGGAGAGGGAGAGAGGAGGGGGGTGGTGAGGGAGAGGGGGAGAGAGAGGAAAGGGAAATAGAACCTCTTTGGGGTGGGAGCCTGTGCCCCACAGAGGGTGGGCTAAGCTTCAGTCTCTTCCTCCCCTGCCAGCTGGTTCTAGCCTGTTCTAGGTAGCAGGTGCCTTTGCTGTCTCCACCCAACATGCCCAACCTACTCTACCTGGAGCAACAGAGCAAGATCCTGTCTTAAAAAAAAAAAGAAAAAGAGCAAAAATGAAGTTAAGAGAAGTGTTGTAGACTAAAGTGTGCCCCCCCCCCACCTATTTCTGTGATGCAACTCTAACTCCTAACACCTCAGGCCAAGTCGGATGGATTGCTTGAGCTCAGGAGTTTGAGAGCCTGAGCAAGAGTGAGACCTAATAGAGCAAATGCTTGTGCCTTCCTGCAGTGCCTGAGATCTTAGATTGGAGCCATATTTGAAGGCCTTGCACAAAGAATGAATAATTCCATGCTGCTTTGAAGCCCACTCCCTAAATCTTGGGGGCTCACCCAACACAGACGTGTGCCAGGCTCTCCCAATCCCTTTCCATTTGGTCAGAGCTACACCCAGCTCACCTTGCCCAGGCTTTATGCCAGGTATCAGGTGCCCGCCTCAGCCTGCCTAAGAGCTTTTTCAGCCTCCTTTTATAGTTGTTTCCCTTTAAACTGGGTTAGCTACTGTATTTCCACTTCTGTAACTTCCCTTCCCAAGATGCCTCCTCTGACTGTATGTCTCTCATTAACACGGCATTAGCTATCTGCAGAGTTTTCCAGCCCCAAGGACCCACCTGCCTCCCCACGGAGCAGAGGGTGGGTGCTGAGCTCCTGAGTCCCTCGGAACCCTAAGGCCACCTTCTTCACAGCCACTTCCACTCTTTCTCAGCCACTTACTCTTGGTGGAAGAGTCAAAATGTACCTTTTTGAGGTGAGATATATTCAGAATATGTCAGAGTGTATGTGACAGGTTTTGTGTGTTCAAATCCTATGAAATTACTATGTATATAACTCAGTGAGTGGGACATGCTGAGAATATGCTTGGTTTTAGGGACACTGCTTGGGGACCCTCTGCCCCATGGGTTCACCATGTGAAGTGGCAAGCACAGAGGCCACCTGCCCAGCAGTGGTGCAGAGGTGCGGTTGGATTAGAGCAGCTCTGAGGGAGGGACAGCAGCTACAGAGGGGTCACTGGGTTGAGGTGGGGGTGGGGTGGGGGCAGGTCTAGGTGGGAGGCAGTGTGTGCAGTGCCCAGAGCTGGGAGTGAACCTGGGGGGCCCACCACTCAAGATGACCACGCACATGTGGGACGACAGCTGGGCAGCATCGAGGAGGGGTGCAGTGGGTTGAGGTCAAGGGCTCCTGTGTGACTCTAGCAAGTGTGTAACTGAGGCAGGGGTGCATGATGGTGCAAGGGTGCGTGTGGCAGGGTCAGGAGAATCTGAGGAGATGAAGCCTCTGACCAGCTGGTCAGACAGGGCTGCCCTTCCCTGAGATGGGCACACAGAGAAGGGACAGGTGTGGCCAGAGGTCCAGGGAGGGGACAGGTGTGGTGCAGAGGTCCGGGGAAGGTGGCACCTGTGACAACTGGATGCCCAGGCTGGATGCAAAGACTCAGAAAAGCTC
The DNA here is from genome assembly GCA_963573935.1 of Arctocebus calabarensis. Classification (NCBI taxonomy): domain Eukaryota; kingdom Metazoa; phylum Chordata; class Mammalia; order Primates; family Lorisidae; genus Arctocebus; species Arctocebus calabarensis. Next base: position 13,129 of record CAUYON010169635.1, read on the forward strand.
AGACAGAAGACTGCTGTCTAGTTTCCCACTGAGGACTTTATCCCTTGTATCCTGGGCCCTCTCCAAACGCAGTTGCCCTTCATGCCCACGCACCATAAGGCCTCGATTTTAATATATGAGGTATCAGCCTCTTTGTTTATTTATTTATCAAGACAGAGTCTCACTTTGTTGCCCCTGGTTGAGTGCCATGGCATCATAGCTCACTGCAACCCCAAACTCTTGGGCTCAAGCAATCTTGCCTCAGCCTCCCAAGCAGCCGAGATGACAGGCGCCCCACAACAACCCACTAGTTTTTTTAGAGACGGAGTCTCACTCTTGCTTAGGCTGGTCTTGAACTTGTGAGCTCAGGTGACCCACCTGCCTCAGCCTCTCAGAGTACTGGGACTGCAGGCATGAGCCACCGTGCAGTATCAGCCTCCTCGTAAAGGACGTGTCGAAGCAGAGACATCCACTAACCTGCCCCACGTCCTTCCTTCTCCCCCTCCCGTCATTTCTCTTTCATTCTCCACCCTCCCCATGTTCCAGTCTTCCTTACTAACAAAAACAAGGCTATATGCCCTACCCAGAAAGACAGGTGCATCAGTCACGTTTATAAACCAATTTTCTGGAGACCCATCCACAGGAGGCTGGAGCAACCTTGTCTTCAAACCCTTGGGCCTTCTGGGGCTTGGTAGCAGCGAGGAATAAGGAATGAGGCTCGTGGGTGGCCTTGGACAGCTTCCTCCAAGAACACTCAGCGGCTGGGATCCTGAAGACCTCTGGAATCAATATAGCAGTGAGTCCTGCTCACCAGTGGGTTGCTCTCAGAAATCTCCCACCCCCAAGGACCCCTGGCCCTGAGTGTTCAGCCCTGGGCTGAGGTTCAAATAAGTAAGCTGAGCTGGGTGCCCTGGCTCAGTGGTTAGCACGTGGGCTCTGCACTCCAGGGGCAGCAGGTTCAAACCTCACCAGGGCCTGATTAACAACAACAACAAGATCGTGTCAAATAAACTTCGATGCTGGAAAATCCTGTCCTATGCCTACCTGCTCTGATTATTTCGGGCTATTCCTGTTTGCCCAGCATTTCCACAGGGACACCAAGTTGTCCATCCATCTGAAACTGACAAACTCTTTGATCTGAGGGCTTAAGAATAGAACTTGTTCACTCTTTACTGAGACAAGTATCACATGCAGGGAGATGTCTTCCCATAACTTAATACCAAAAACTCTTCTTGATTTTAGAACAGATTACACAGCGAAAAGGATGTGGAAATATTTAGTCACAAAATCAAAGACATTTCAACAGCACGGGGGACATTCAGATTTCCCCAGTATTTGGTTCCAAGAGATTTGGTCACTAAGATTCAGGGGAGGTTGTACAAAGGCCGCAGCCTCTGCTTAGGAAAAGTAGCAGAATGAGTTTGATGTTGTAAGAAGCTAATTGGGTCCCACGGACACATATTTTCTATGGGGCAAATCTGTATTCTCTGTACATTAAAAAGAACTGGCCTGGGAGATGAGCATAGTGTGGGAAGGACTTAGAAATTGTATGAAAATTCTCTGTTACAGCAGAGTCTTGGGGTGCTATCTGCAACACTAGGATAGCTTTACAAAAGTTTTAGGAAGAAAGAAGTAAGCACTTTGCAGAAGTGCCCTGTGGTGGAGACAATAAAAGAGAGATTTTGCATAGGCTATGTTGTGAGCAGTTTCTGCTACTCACCAGTGAGTGAAAAGACAAAATGCTATATTTGGAACTAAAAATCTCACGTAACCCAAACTACTATTTCAAGTGCAAAACACCTTGCCCGATACCAGCTAGTGGGCCTTTCAAAGTCCCCACCTACGGGGGCATGAAGTTAAATGATGAAGGTACTATGGGTTAATAAACTAATGCCTAACAGGATGAGAATGTGTTTTTTTTTTTTTTTAATTAAATCATAGCTGTGTACATTAATGCAATCATGGGTTACAATGTGCTGGTTTTATATACAATTTGAAATATTTTCATCGAATTGGTTAACATAGCCTTCACAGCATTTTCTTAGTTATTGTGTTAAGACATTTATATTCTGCATTTAGTAAGTTTCACAGGTATCCTTGTAAGATGCACCGTAGGTGTGGACCCACCAATTACCCTCCCTCCACCCATTCTCCCCCCCCCCATTCCCTCCTTTTCCCCTTTCTCCATATTCTTGGAGAAATTGATATAATTTAATTATAATCTATAATTGATGAGAATGTGTTTTAACTGGTGTTCAGTTGTTTTAACTGGTGTACAGACTAACAAATAGTCCAGGGGGAAAATCCTTTTCTGTTTGCTCAATTCTTTTCAAGGAATCAATATTTTCTTGACTCATCTTGGTCATTAATAACTATGCTAATTTCTAGGGAAATTCGCAGATAGGATCTGAGAATCCAAGAAATCATGTAATGTTTATTCTTTCCCTAGTGAAGATTTGTTTCAGTGATGGACCAGTTCATTCTATCCCATGGGAAAGTGGTAAGGTGGAGTGAATGTGAATTTAAGAATCAGAAAGGTAAGGCTGGGTGCAATGGCTCATGCCTGTAATCCTAGTACTCTGGGAGGCTGAAGCAGGTAGATTGCCTGAGCTCAGGAGTTCGAGACCAGCCTGAGCCAGAGCGAGACTCCGTCTCTAAAAATAGCCAGACATTGTGGTGGGTGCCTGTAGTTCCAGCTACTTGGGAGGCTGAGGCAGAAGGACAGCTTGAACCGAGAAGTTTGAGGTTGCTGTGAGCTATGACTGCACAGAACTTTACTAAGGGGGACAAAGTGAGTCTCTTTCACAAGAAAGAAAAGGAAAAGGGCAGCACCTGCAGCTCAGTGAGTAGGGCACTGGCCCCATATCCCAAGGGTGGAGGGTCGAACCCGGCCCTCGCCAAACTGCAACAAGAAATAGCTGGGCGTTGTGCCGGGTGCCTATAGTCCCAGCTACTTGGGAGGCTGAGGCAAGAGACTTGCCTAAGCCCAGGAGCTGGAGGTTGCTGTGAGCTGTGACACCACAGCATTCTACTGAGGGTGGGTGCAAAGAAAAAAAAAAAAGAATCAGAATGGTGTGAGTTCAAATCCTCACTCTGCACTCTCCAGTTACCTTCTCTCCTTCACACAGTTACTGATGTTCTCTCAAGTGGAAAGTGAAAACTGCAGATATGCACACATCGGATAATTGGAGGAATTAATAATTTTAAAATAATGTAGGTAGTGGTCCTCACAGCTGCTTCTTAGAACCTCAAGGTTTGACAGTTGCTGTTTTGGGGAATGCCACATGAGTGGGCTCGGCTCTCCACCACTTCTCCCACTCTGTACCCCTGTGTCTCTGTTCTGTACTTACTGGGCTTCCAGGAGGAGTTCGTCAAATGAAAGAGCCTCTGCTGGACGTGGACAGGGATCCCCACTGACTAGCACTGTCCTCGCTTAACGCCAGGACGAGTGGCTGTTTTACTTCTGCACGGCTGTCCCTCTTAAGGAGTCTCCTCTTTGTCCAGGCATCTGTCCTCTTGCTCAGGAAACTTTGACCTCCGGTTCCAGGTGTGCCCTCCACAATAACAGCCTGACATCAGCTCCACATCTCACCTTCGCTCAGCCCCTCAAGGTTCTGACCTCACAGGCCCCTCGGCTCAGGAGGAGCTGAGGCCAGGCCCCCATCAAGTTATTCTATTTACACATGCATTCATCTCCCGAGTGCCTAGTGCCTTGTGCCCAAGGAGCAAGGCAGAAGTGCCTCAATTTTGTAGAGCCTGGGAGTTTTTGGGAGCAACATTGATGAGAAGTTCCTGTCTTCCTGGGTGGTTATTCGGACACAGCCACAACCATCAGACCCAGGTTAAAATCCATTCCTCACTGATCAACTCCGCGTGAGTAGCCTTGAGTAACCATATTCACACAGGTAAACGTCAACCCTAAGCGCTCCAGGTACTGAAAGTCCTGGCTTTGCAACACCCTGTGTGAGATCAGGTACCCCCTTTGCTCAGAGACTGTGCCTAACCAGCTCTCCCCTCCTTAACAAGCAATGAAGTCAACTTTCTGTTACTGATGGGGAGTGACTCTGCCTGACGGGGAGGCGAGATGGCTTAGACCCTGAATAAATAAGCAGGGGACCACCAGATAATGACACACCATAAAGGAACTATAACAAGAAGGTTATAGTTATAACAGCAAGGGACAGGGTGGGATATAGGGACTGGTGCTACTTGATATGAAGGCCAGCAAAGACAACTTCAAAGCTGAGACATAAATGAAGAAGATCTAGCCATCCTAAGGCAGTTGATGAAAATCTTGGGCTGGGGCCGGGCACAGTGGGTCATACCCATAATCCTAGCACTCCAGGAGGCCAAGGTGGGTGGATTGCTTAAGATCAGGAGTTCAAGACCAGCCTGAGCAAGAGCAAGAACTCATATCTATGAAAAATGGAAAAATTAGCCAAGCAAGCACCTATAGACCCAGCTACTTGGCAGGGTGAGGTAAGAGGATCGCTTGAGCCCAAGAGTTGCCAAGGTTGGTGTGATGATGCCACTGCACTCTACCCAGGGCGAGTGAGACTCTGTCTCAAAAAACCAAAAAATGTTTAAATGAAAAAAAAGAAAGAAAGAAAAAAGAAAATCATGGGCTGGGCAGATTCTTTTCTTTCTTTTTTTGGAGACCGTCTAACTTTGTTATTGTAGCTAGAGTATAGTGACGTCATTATAGCTCACTGCAAACTCCAACTCCTGGGATCAAGGGATCCTCCTGCCTTAGCCTCCAACAGCTGGGACTTCAGATGCATGCTGCCACAGCCAGCTAATTTTCAAATATTTTTTGTTGAGATGGAGTCGCACTATGTTGGTCAGGCTGGTCTCAAAGTCCTGGGCTGAAGCAATCCTCCTTGGCTTGCTTCCAAGAGTGCAGTGATTACAGGCGTGAGCCACTGTTCCTGGCCCATAGGAAGATTTTCAGCCTAAAAAAATGTACCTGAAACTTAAAAATGAGACCACACCTGCTGAAGCGGGGGCCGTGGCATCAGGGAGGATGTGGGTGGCAGACAGGCGTGAAGCCCTGGGTTTCCAGCTTCTCAGAAGCTCTTAAACTGAGACCTGATGGGAAGGGGGTATTGTGTGAGGGCCAAGCAGCAGTCTTTAAAAAGCGAGTCCCGGATTTCTGTACAGTGCCCTCGGCAGGCCAGACCCACCAGCTGGTTTCTATATCTAGCAACCATAAAAATAACAGAATCCCTGGACACCAGTCATGCTTATAGGTGCATTATTTGCTAAGGGTGTTCTTTTTTATTTGAAGCTAAAATTAATTATTGCAGCTGTCTCTTCCTCAAGGACACACTTGGAGATTCATGTGACAGGTGTAGTTTGCTCACTCTGGTTTGAGCGGCAGCTGCAGATTAACTGACAGACCTGTCACTTGCTGACTGTACGACGTTTGCCAAGTCCCTGAGCCTTTCTGGACTTCAGTCGCATCTGGAAGGCAGCGGGAATAACATCTGTCCTACCCACTGCAGGGAAGTGAAAGTGTCTCAGACTATAAGAGGTCAGTATTATTTCTGGGGGAAAAAAATATCGTTTAAGGCAAGTATGTGGAGATTGAATGATACTGCTCAAACTTCTTTAGCTGACTGCTGTGGACAGCTCTGCAGAGACTCATCCCTCCCCTACGCTGGCTCTCAGCAAGATTCACCCAGATCCTACACACATGAGGCTCATGGCTCAACTTTTCAGTCCTTAATTGACAAAGAATATTTGCATTTATTTATGAGTACAATATAATGTTCTGACACATTTTTACAAAGTGGAATGATTGGGCGGTGCCTATGGCTCAGCGAGTAGGGCGCCGGCCCCATATAATGAGGATGGCGGGTTAGAACCTGGCCTCAGCCAAACTGCAATAAACAATAAAGCTGGGCGTTGTGGCAGGCGCCTGTGATCCCAGCGACTTGGGAGGCTGAGGCAAGAGAATCGCCTAAACCCAAGAGTTTGAGGTTGCTGTGAGCTGCGTTGCAGTCTACCAGGGCAACATAGTGAGACTCTTGACTCAAAAAAAAAAAAAAAATTCCTTAGTCTATGCACAGGTTTTTTCTATCGTATCTGTTGGTGGATGTCTGGTTGGAGTCTGTCCGTATCTCGGCCATCGTGACTAGTCCTGTGTTGAGCATGCGAACTCTGACATCTCTTGGGCATATTTATTTCAACTCCACCCAGAAAGGATTGCTGGACCCATAGTGATGTGTTTTTGGTGTGCTGAGGACCCTCCATACTGTTCCCTATAATGGCTGTGCTCATTTACAACCCCACCAACAGTGCACAGGGATGCCCTTTTCCCCACGCCCTCCTAAAGTGCCCGCTGACACTTCTCTGTGGGTTTACTTTGCATTTGCCTGGCGATTAGTGCTGAGCACTTTCTCATGGACCTGCTGGTCACCTGTGCGTCTTCCCGTGTGATGCCTCCAGTTTTGTTCTTTGGGCTCACGAGGACTCTGGCTACGCGCCACTGCTGTCCTCAGCTTCTGCACTCGGCAGGACACCATCCACTGCCTTCTCCTCCTCCAAGGCGTGGCCTTTCTGGAGTCCCAGGGGACAAGGGGGAAGGAGTTAGACAAGGCTCAGGACTCCTGAGCCAGCACTCCAGGGGCAGGAGGAAGACAAGGAATGAGCGAGTAAGAAAAACAGCAGACACAAGCTGTGCGAGGCTAAAAGGGCAGCACAAGAGCGGCCAGGGTGGTTCTGTGCATGGGGTGGGATCACAGCAGGTCCCTAAGAGGACACGGCATTTAAGCAGATGCTTAAATATGAACGAGCAGGGCAAACTTCTGGGGCGAAGACATGCCGGATGGAAACAACGGCCTAGAGACAGGCCTTAAACGTCAGCAGATCTTCAAGTACAGGGGCCATGGGGGAAAGCGGAGGAAAAGTGGAGAGGTGGCATTTTTATAGCACTGTGGCTTCACACTCAGGAACATGGCGTGTCCTTCAGGAAGGCTTATTGTTTTGGTTTTTGGTGACTTGCCAGAAGTTTAAATTTTATTTGGGTACTGCACATGTGCCTGTTTCCCTGGGCTGTCCTAACTGCCACACGTTAGATGGCTTACAACAGCTATTTGTTGTCCCAGTGTTTTGGACGCTGGAACTGTTAAGGTGTCAGTGGAGCAAGCCACACTCCTGGACATCTCTAGAATTTTCCTTGCCTCTTTCAGGATCTGATGGCCTGGCAATTCTTGGAGTTCCTCGACTTGCAGCTACATCATTGCAGTCTCTGCTTCCCTCCTCACGTGGCAGTGTCCCTGGCATCCCGATTCTTATAAGGACGCCAGTCATCAGATTCAGGCACCCTGCCCCAACTTAGGCCCACTTTACCTAATGACATCTGCAAATACCTCATGTCCAGATAAGGTCACATGTGTGTTTAGGTTGGCACGCAGTTTGAAGAACTGCCCAGCTCACTGTAGCACATTTCTGCATAAGATTTTTTCCCTAATCAGAGGAGACCATGTGGCACAGTGATGAAAAGTAAGCTCTGGAATCAGGCTTACTGGCTTTACCACTTACCAGGTTTTTCTCCTCTCCAAGCCTAAGTGCCTTCATCTGGGTATAATAAAAGCAGGTACCTCAGGAAATTGTGATGAGGATTAAGTAAGGTAACATATGCTACGGCTTTAACTGCACTACCATAAACACTAAATGTTTTTGATCTTGGGTATGTTTTTTTTTTTTGTAACTTGTTTTACAGATAGGGTCTCACTATGTTGCCCAGGCTGCAGTGGCGTGGCTATTCATAGGTGCGATCATGGCTCATGCTAGAGCCTCCAACTCCTGGCCTCAAGTGATCCTGTCTCAGCCTCCCAAGTAGCTGGGCCAGCTTAATGTGTTGTGATCTTGAACAGCATTTTTTGTCCATTATATTCTGTAATTACTTTTGCTGGTGAATGGGGAAGCTATCAATTTCGGTATAGTGATCTTCTAACTGCCATTTTCCTGAATCCTATCAGTCATTTTTCAGTTCCTAGATTTTCCTGATAGCAATCACCTTAAGTTCAAGGCTCTGAAAAAATACCCATCTATGGTACTAAATAAGTGATTGCAGAACCCACCAGTGCTTGCAGGGAAGGATGTTCAAGAAGATGGGTTTCAGGAATGTGACGGGTGTTCTTTTGCTATGTCTGACCTGTGATGGGGTGTAGCTCTTCCCTCCTGGGAGCTTACGGCCACAGAGGCAGGAGTTGCACTTTCCAGGCCCTGTTCCTTCCCTGGGTGCCTGAACCACCACATTCGGCACCGTGCAGTTTAACGCTATGGCACGTTCCCACTGGTGTTCCTGGTCAAGGCCTGCAAGGCCCCATCCCCAACCATGTCCCTTCCTTCCATCTCTTCCCCTCCCAGCTATTCGGAGACCCCTCCTCATAAGGCCATGGCCACTGAGTTGCCTCTCCTAATTACCATCACTCCCCTTCCTGCAGACACTTAGCACATTCCTGCCCATCTGTTAACTTGTTCACTGGCCCTCTGTCCCTCTAGGATGTCCCCTAGGAAAGCAAAGACTCTGTCCATTGATTTCCGCTCTATTGACCCCCAACATGGGGTGGACACAGTGTCCAGCACTGTCCATGCTCATAAACATTTGATGAATGAAATCATTATGTTAGGTATTGACAGGAGCAGCCAGCTGGCATGAGGAACCATTAAGAGAACTGGAGGTGCCAATTAAACCTGATCAAGACGACATCCTTCCCAAAGCACGAAGACTTTGCTGCAGGGCCCCTGGGGGGAAAAGCCAGTGGGGAGTTTAGTTGATATTGGTGAAGTCCTGGGCAAGAACCTGGAGCAAAGGGGCCATGACAAGGTGTAGGTGGTCCTTAGCCACTTTCTGGTGCTAAGGAAAGATGAACACCTCTTCTGGGAATGGCTGAAGGACACATGTGGTCCACTGCGAGCCAATGACAAGCCAGGCCTGGGGCTGCTCTGGACAGGGGTGTGGCATCTTCTTATAGTGCTCTCTGGGGATCCCTCCAGCTCCAGCACTTAAGTCTCTGGAATGTGCAGCTGAGTAGGACTGCCCCCCCCACCAAAGCCAAAGACGCTGATGTTGGAGTCACCTTCCAGGGACCCCAGGGTCAGGTGGGAGTTTTCTCCCCTCACCACGTCAACTTTTAGGGAATTCCTGCTCTTGTGTGCGTCTCCCTCCTCCTTCCCCTGCCACGGCAGCAGTTACCAGCTTTCCTAAGGGGATTCCTGGTCCCTTCCCTCCAGTCTGTCTGATGTCATTTAGCTCCATTTTGGGCATTATTGTTATTGTAAAGTTTTTTAGATCAATAAAGTCACTGGCCTTCAAAAAAATTTTTTTAAAAAGAAAGAGAGAGAAAGGGAGGGAGGGAGAAAATTATGTCCGCTTATCCTCTCATTAAAATACTCATTGCAAAATCAATACAGTCTGGCTGCAGTGGCTCACACTTGCATGCCTACAATATGGGGAGGCTGAGGCGGGAAGACCACTTGAGCTCAGGAGTTTGAGACAACCTGCGCAAGAACAAGACCCTGTATCTACTCAAAATAGAAAAATTAGGCCTTTTTCCTTGTTGTAACAATGGGGACCTGTTCCTTGTCCATGGCAATCTATAAGCCTACACCTTACTCTTAACTCTATAAACCTTTTCAAAAAACTTTGTTTCACACTTGCAAAAACATAAAAATTAGCCAGGCAGATCATTTTGGTGTTGATGACTGAACGCCTGAAAAAAGTCTCTAATGGAAAGTAACGCAGACCACCTTTGGCCCCTTCAAATATGCAAATTTGGGGGGGACCCAACAGAAAAATTGGAGGTCCAAACTCCATCACCAATTTTGTGACTGCAAGTGCTCCTTGTGGGGCCGTCTGTTCCTAGAGTGTGGCAGCTCTAGTAAGGCTCTACTGTCAGTGACAGCAAGCCAATATCTTAATAAAGTTGCCTGGAGGACTTCCCTGGAAGTCCACAGAGAGTAATGACATAGAATCCCAGGTAAGTATCCTTTCCCACCTCGGTTCAAGAGCGTGTGTTCTATTTCCTTCTCTTTTCCCACAAGGGTAGGAGCTGGGTATGGCTGCTTTTTCAGAGGATAATCTATGCTCCACCCAAGATGCTGACTCCAGTGCAGTCAAGGGAAATAAAGCGATGTCAGATAAAATAGGGGACCACGATGGGCTCTGTCAGGTCTCCATCATGCAGCCATTTCAATTGCCAGAGGTTTCTAAGCAGGTCTCATGCTTTTGTGAGCACTCAAGACATACAGGGGGTAATACCGCTTCCTCAGATGGCACCTGCAAAGACTTGCTTTTGCTCAGTGTCCGTGAAACCTGGTAAAATTCATCTCGGTAACTCAAAGAAAGCAAGCAGGAAGGCAAGTACTATTTGTTCTATGTATGTATTTATTTATTTAACACTTATTAGATACCTACAATAACCAGGAATCATATTTTATTTTTTTAAAAATTCAAATCTGTAAAATATGGCCCCAGGTGAGAAGTTACCAAAAGCAGCAGGAAAGGTCAAAATCATTCACTCCTAAAATTCTGCTTTGAAGCTCAGCTAAGGATCAAAATCCCCAGACCCAACAGAAACCCCGAGTTGGAGATGCCCAGACCCAACACAAGAGGAGGGGTACGAGGCGGCCCAGAAGGGAAGACGCGCCGGGCACGAGGCACATCCAGCCCTCGGCTGGGTTTCTCACCTTGCCCTCCATCTTGGTTTTAAACTCCTGATTTCTTTCCCTTTTCCTAGTTAAAAGAAGACAGACAAACAAAAAAATTCATCGGGATCTATACCATTTATTGTCCCAATGACTTTGTTATTAAAGTGAAATCTAACATCAACAAATTGTCTGGCTTTCTTCATCCCTCATTAGTGACAAAAACTTTCCATTCAGAAACTACACTAAGACAGTGTGTCCCGAGGAGAGAATCCAGCTATCATAGTAGGACACTGAATCACCTTGCAAACAAATTACAGTCACTCCGATATATCAATAGGTACTGTACTGGTTTTGTGTTTTGTTTTGGCAAACTTAGAACAAATCAGAGAACAAATAAAACTATTCATCATCATGTAGAAAAATAAAATAAAAGGAACCTGAACTCTCTACCTATGTGGCAAGTGAATCATACTGCCAAAGTAAAACGAAATCTACACTTACAGCAGAGTTTTGAAAATCCTTAGTGCAAGAAACATAACCAATTAATACAGATCAATACTAATTACTGAACATGGAAAATTTTCCTATACAGAGGTAGAGTCCAGTGCACAAGGCTAAAACAATACTCAATAAGTCTAAACAAGAATGAGTCAGGTTTTATGGAATCCACTTTAAATTTTAAGTATTGGGCTGTATGTACATACATACAATAAATAGACTATACAATTTTTAAAGTAGTTTAATAAACTCCACAAAATAATAGCAGATGCATTGAAATATTTACATTAATTCAATTTTCAAATCTCTCATTCAAATAAAAGGGGTCAACCTAATATTTCTGCTATAAAGGCAGCAGAACCTCTTTCCTGAAATGGATCAGTAAAATGAGATACTTTACATGAGAGGAACTAATTTATGTTTAAGAGATATTCATATTCAGCTAAGAAAATACATCCCTTTTTAAAACTATATAGATTAGGGTATATAAAACAATATTTTCTACATTTTTAGATTTGTATTTAAAGTTCTAAATTCAAATCTTGAAGGGAAAAGCTGATTTTGGTACCCATACAGAGTGCATCAACACAATTACAATGGAAAGATAATTAACTTTTGATATTCTGTTGTTTGCTTTGGAAAGTTTAGGCCAGAAAGAACATGACATTTCTGGCCCCCACAGTTACGTTCCTACCTGACACAGATCTCACTGACACCCGACTAGGACTCTGGCTTGATGCTCTGGGGATGCTGACTTTCTGAGTCCCTTCCATTTCCAAAGCATGTTTCAGCAAGCGCAGGGAAGTCCGGGGATCAGGTGTATGATTTTAGGGTAGTCGACATGGAATTTAATGGAACCTTCCAAAGTTTTCCAAGCTTGCATGGGAGGAAGGTGAAACACGTCATTTGCTGCCATTCGCCTCACAGAAATTTGAAAAAGGAAAAAACTTAGAAACCTCTGTCATTGTGACCTAAGAAAATATGCAAAAAACAAGCATTATATGCGCAATTGACTCAGATTCTTAAACTTAATATCAAATTAACAATTAATCTTTTTATTTTATTTGATATAAAAGATTCTCATCTCGCCCATAAGGAAATCAGGGAAAGTCAGAAAATGAAAAAGTATGGTCATAATTAATGAAGCATAAACCTTCACAGTTTGAATTTTCTAGAACTTCTCTAAGCACCCACAATGAAAATGCAAGTTGAATTTTTTTATTCAATCATTCTGTGAAAAATACCTCAGTAAATAGTAACATTTTTCCCTTGAATGATTTTCCCACTACCCACCCACCCTTGTTTTTTTTTAATTTTAGATTTTTAAAAAATTTTATACAAATAGACTAACTTTGATTGAAAGTAAACATATAAAAATTGAGAAGAATATTGCTTGCAACAATGGATGTTGGAAGTAGAGGAATGAAATAGGCAGGGAGTACAAAGAAATGGCTCCTCCTCAGTAACTTCAGGCGAACACCTGAAACTCTGGAAAAATTCTCAACCAGAGGACACCTTTTGCCACACATCCTTTCCTTCAGCCCACAAAGTTTGACTGATTTTGTAAGTGTAACTTCAGGTCAGAGGGGGAAAAAAAAAAACTGCAAGAAAATTGGAAGGCACAAGCACCCATATGATCTGGAATTTTCTTGGGGCGAGGAATAAGGGGGAAAGGGATACTTTTGGTTCAGCACTACAGTCAATTCTGCCACTGTTGAAGAAAAACTGCATAAAATAAAGGTGTACAGAAACGTGACAAGCACATCCCACTGCTGAAGAAGAAAGCGCAGAAGACAGCTCGCAAAACAGTGCCGAGAGAAACAACCGGTACTATTTATTTGGAGGTCTGTGCCGTGGTAGGTACAAACTATGTTCTCTGCTCTGCGGGACCGAAACCAAAACGGGATCAAAACAAACCAACAAAAATCCCCCAAATCCCAAACAAGCAGCAAGAAGGAATGCAAGAAGTCTCAGAGAACATACTGACGCGGGGTGGTGAAGGCAGCACTGTCTTTAATGCACATCCCAATCTGTCACCTATGCTGTGTCCGTCGCGCTCCTCTACTAACCAGGCGGGGACTTCGGAAATGGCTGAGCCCAGTAGCCACTCTCCCTGCCTCGCCACGACTTCCCTTTCCCTTTATTTCCTCCTCCAGGATTAGAGTCTGTTTCGTCCACAAAGGAAGTGCTGTCACTGACAGTGGGAAAGGTGTGACACAGGGTTTCCAGAATACTGAGTTTGCTTCCCTCGCAGCCTTGCGGAGGCGGTCATCAAGGCAGCCTGACGGAGCTATGAGTTAAAAAAGAAAAGGAAAGGAAAAAAACAAAAACAAACCCACCCAAGTCTGTCTTTTCTCAAACTAAGGGAGAAACTGGGGGAGGGTGTGGCCTCCAGCAGGGACCTCCACATTAGGAGATGATGGCAGGGGACCACCTCGGCAGAGTCAGGTTGTCAGCGCTGGCTGAACGCTTCCGCGTGGATCTCCGCAGGTCCTTGTACTTGTCCTCACAGAGGCGAGAGATGGCCTGGGGGTGAGAGAGACATGGGTGAGGCTGGACATGGGAGCAAGTGCCACCTACACGGACCCCTCTGGAGTGCACGGCCCACAGCCCAGGGCTCTGTGAGCCACAGGGGCTACAGAGAAAGCGTTGGCACAGTCTAACCGAGGAAAGAATCTCAGGATGTGGAATAACAGTGTGGCCAGGGGTCCACGCTAGCAACCCCGTAGGAGATGTGGGCAGCCCCAGCTCTACATGAGCTATGGAAAAAATATTTGGAAAAAGAGTCAAAAGCAGAATGAAATTATTTTTGAATTCCCATTTGCAGTATCACCTGGTAGCTTTCCTAGAAAAGTGCATTTTTTTGTGGGCTTACAATTTTTTTAAATAAAAACCTTTCTATAACAAGAGCAGTTTTAAAAAAAAATCTTTGATTTCAAATTAGAATCAATGCACATTCAGTATAAAGTGATATTAAGGAGATTACTAAAACTATGAAGATACACAAATTATACTGAACTAAATTAACTGTCCAGCTATAAGCCCAGGTGGCTCGTCCTTACACCACCACATACATGGGGGCCACATGCTCCTACATGACCCAGATGACACGGCTGCAACGGCGCAGCAGGAACAAGGCTGAAAGCACCGTACCTCCAACTTGTGTGCCCTCTCCCTACTCAGGGGCTCCAAGGGGAAGCTCAGGTTGTTTGCTTCTGCCAGAGAACGAAGATCAAAATAATACTTGGCATAGACACTGGAAGGAACGTTGATGTTGAACTGGAGCAGCTCAAGAAACTGTCGCTCCAGCTCATTCCTGCAAAGCAAAGACAAAAATAGCAAAATAGCACTCACTCAGCTGCTGTGCTGGGCAGCCTGGCCCTCAGGGCGAGGTGCTGGAAAACAGACTCTAAGAAAGCTGCACCCCCAGGAGAAAAGCAATCTAATTAACTGCCTAGTTGGACACCAGAATTGCAGCCTAACCACCAACTTGGCATGAAAAGCAGAATCCACTTGATCCTGTGCCCAGAAAGATGGAGACTGATTAACAGGATGATCAGCAGGAGGTGCTTCAGGGAGCTCACTTGGCTGAGGCCTCAGAGCTGGCTCTTGCATGGGCAATCTGTTCCACAGGGCAGATGATGCAGTCAGAGGTGTCAAGTGGGCTCTAGCAAGGTCCTGGAGACACGTGCCTGGAGGCAAAGCTGGGGCTCTGCAGGCCTGGGGCACTGTGGCTTGCTGGAGGCCCGTCCTGCCTCCTGGGAGAAGTACCGAGAAATGTTCAGGGTCTTTACTGGGCAAAGGCAGTGAGGCATGGGGGCTGAGCATCCAATTCCAGCCCCACCCTCACAGCCAAGAGCTATGACGCCTGCTCTATGCGCCTGGCCCCCAGCACAGACCTTGCTGGGAGGATTCCTAAAGGAGAGCTCAATCAGCTTAGGGAAGTGGAGAGCTCAGGCGGAGAGGAGTGATGTTGAAGGGCAAGGCGGTTTCTGGCAGAGTGGGCCAACTCCCATCACCTGCACCTGCCACACAGTCGTCACCCTTTCCTGTGAGTCTGACCACTGACGGCCCAGGTCGAAGGGCAGGGCCAAGCACTCCTGATCTGACTCTGGTCAGTGACCTGAGACTGAGGAGGACTCTGTCCCAGTCCCACGCTGCTCTGGGGAGGGGCACTGAAGAGACAGGGGCGGGGGCTGGGGGCAGAGGGTCTGTGCGAGGGAGCGAGAGAGAACCAGGAGAATGGGTGAGTCGCTGGCAAAGGCCTGCAAGAAGCCACATTCAGGCCTTTAATGGGATGAACGGCATAACTTGTTTGTTGTTTCTACCTAGCCTAGTGAGAAGCGGTAACAAGCTCCGAATCCATATACTGTGAAGTTTATAGTTTTGAAGAACTTAAATTACTTTTATTTGGGATGATTTTTACTTTAAATGACTTTTATTTATGCTTCATTTGAATTTCTGAAAGAGATTTAGTAAGATATCATCCTGTTAAATACTGATTTCAATAAAACAAGTGTCAAAAATAGCCCTAAGGCCAGAGCAGCCTACGGAACAAGGGAGCTGCCTGCCCACCCATCGCCATCTGGTGGTCAAAAGCCATCACTGCAGGGTGCATTCTCCCAATGCTGAGAGGGAAACCTTGATAATCCTGCCTCAAATAGTTTGTGGACACCAGGGCCTCCAGCTGAGAGCACAGAATGAGTTAAGTCAGGAGGAAGATGAATTTGAATGAGGTGGCATCTTCCAGGGATCTTTGGAATACAGAACCAACTTTCTTCAGGCTTGGGTTTCTTCACTGTTTCTGATTAAGCTTTGGGGAAAATAGGGATTTCAGAGCTATTATATTTGGATCAGCACATCTTAAAAGAACATCTGACAGCTTATTATGTGATGAATTATCAGAAAACTAACGGTGATGCAGAGAATGGGCTTGATGGATTTACTTCCCTCATTTGGATAATTATGAGGAAACAATTCTGGTATAAAACTCTAAGAAATACATTCAACTCTACAAGCAAAAGACAAATTTCAGGAGTATTTGCTACTTATGTCAACAATGAACAGAAACGTAACTGAATTGGGGCAATTCAGCACCTTGAACATACAGAAGACTTAAAAAAGTGGGAGTTGTTTTCATCAACTAACACCCTGCCTCCTTTTCTAGAAAGCTCAACTCACTTCAAAAATGAGGAACCAGATAGAGTACGGTGGCTGACACCTATAATCCCAGCACTCTGGGAGGCCATTCGAGGTGGGTGGATAACCTAAGCTCAGGAGTTTGAGACCAGCCTGAGCCAAAGTGAGACCCCATCTTTAAAAATAACCTGACATTGTGGCAGGCACCTGTAATCCCAGATACTTGGGAGGCTAAGGCAAGGGGATCACTTGAGCTCAAGAGTTTGAGGTTGCTGTGAGCTGTGACGCCCTAGCACTTACTCAGGGCAACAAAGTCAGACTCTGCCTCAAAAAAAAAATAAAAAAATAAAACAAAAGGCACCAAACCCCAGAAGGGTTGAAAGCAGGGCCCTGAAGAGGTGTCTGTATAGCCACGTTCATTGCAGCATTATTCACACCAGCTCAATGGGGAAGCAACCTGAATGTCCATCAATGATGCACAGACAAATAAAATGGGTCTATGCATACATGGAGAAATGTAAAAACCGAAGAAAGGAAGTTCTGACATATGATACAACACAGACAGACTTGAGGATATCATCGTAAGTGACATAAAAGGCACAGGAGACAAATACTGTCACCACTCCGTTTGTGTGAGGTCCCTGGTCGTCAAATTCAGACAAAGTAGAATGGTGGCTGCCAAGTGAGGGCAACGGGGACGAGTCCAGTTCATGAAAGTGAGTGCTTAGAGATGGGGGTGGTGGTGGTTGCCCACCCACGTGCATGTACTTAATGCCACAGAACTATACATTTAAAAATGATTAAAAAGATCAATTTTATGCTATATATATTTTATCCAAATTTGTAAAAAAAAAAAAAAAAAAACACCACCAGACCCCGGGCATCAATGGAGAGGTCAGGGTCAAGTACCTGCCAGGCAACATTCAGACAAGTCACTTGGCTCCTCCTTATTCAGGATTCTCTGTCTACATGTGAAAATGACACTATCAGGATTATTGTGAAACAAATAAAACAAAAACTCAAGGTGTCATTTTTTTTTTAAAGAGCATTTTTGCCTGGGGAACTCCATGTCCCTTTGCAATCCACACCAAGTGCCATTTGTTGCTCAACTCTGACCCTGCGATGGGGGGACCATCAACTGTTGGGGGCGAGACTGGCCCGCGGCCTGTCTTCCCAAATGAGGTGTGCCTGTATCTGAAGTCTGACTGCTGCAGGGAAGGCTGTCTGCACAACTCAGGGCCTGCCATTCTGCCTACCAGCCTCCACTGACAATCATCTTAACACATCTTCCCACAGCTGTGCAGCCACACGGTCAGCTGCCCTCTAAGTCAGAACCCCGCTGTCCAAAGGCACGTGAGGGGACTCTAAGTCAGGTTCCTCGGTTGGAGGACTCATGAGCAGATTAACCTGGGGTCAGAATGGGGAGGGAGAGTGCAGCGTGGGGCTGGAAGGTGCCTGGAAGAGCAAACAAGCTGTCCCTCTGGAACTGTGTCCTCTCTTCCTGCTCAGGAGCTCCAGGAAGGCTCAGGTTGTTTGCCTCCCCCAGGACGTTAAGACTGGTCAATAATAGGAGATTAACATATTGCTAAGTGGCAAAAATTTATACACAGCATGTACACTATGGGTCTAGTTTTATAAGAATAAAATACAAGTAAACTGGGAAGTTATACATCAAAATGTGAGCAACCATTGCTTCTGGGAAAGAGGATTACTAGAAAAGCATGGCAGGGCACACCCCGAAGAACAGAGCAGAGCTCAGGAGATCTGAGGTTTGTCCGTCCCAAAGGTGCCCCCACTCCGCCCGTAGGCCCAGACCACCAGCTCTGCCTGCATTTACAAGGATCTGAGGACTCTGGGGATTTCCACAGCATGCCAAGAACCACAACCATGTGGCATGCACCTTTCCCTTTCCAGGACAATCAGGTGGGATTTGCAGAGAGAACCACTGGCTCATCTAAGCTTCCTGTTGCTCCAGGCTGTATTGTCCACACTCACTTTCTGAAGCTCCTGTTGCTGTAGGCCGTGTTGTTCCCACCTAAGTTTCTTTTTTTTTTTTTCTTTTTTTTGAGACCGAACCTCAAGCTGTCACCCTGGATAGAGTGCTGTGCCATCATAGCTCAAACAACCTCCAATTCCTGCCTCCGCCTCCCAAGTAGCTAGGACTACAGGCACCCATCGCAACGCCCGGCCATTTTTTGGTTGCAGCCATCATTGTTGTTTGGCGGGCCGGGCTGGATTCGAACCCCCCAGCTCAGGTGTACGTGGCTGGCGCCTTAGCCTGCTGAGCCGCAGGCGCCGAGCCCCCACTCAGTTTCTGAAGCTCCTGTTGCTCCAGGCTGTGTTGTCTCCACTTAGTTTCTAAAGCTGAGCTGGTTTTCCATTGTCCCTTCAATTCCCCTTCATTGTTTTTGCTATCCGTACTCTAAGTTCCCTTTTGGTCATTCCCACAATTTCTTTATAGGTGGGATCCTCGGTGGTAGCTACCGCATAATCCCTGGCAGGGCTGACTGATCTGGTCTGGTTTTTCATGGTGCCAGAATTTTCTTTTTGGTTCCTCCTCATGTGTGTTTTCTTCTTATTCACTTTCTTCCCCTACTTTTTCCTTTCACTTCCTTCTTCTCTTTAAAAAATTTCCTTGTCTCTGTGCTTAGGTGTTGGAGAATCCCCTGCTGTCCCACTGGGCCCCCAAAATGTTTCTGGGCAGGACACTCCACTCCCTGCTCTCACTGAGAGGCTGGTGCAGAGATGTCTCTGGTCTGCCATCTTGCTCCACCTCCCACCTGAAAGGACTTTCTGAAACTGAGCTGGGAAAGTTGACCACACTGCCTTTGCGCATCCTTCCCCTGGCCCAGGGCTGCTGGTTTCCAGGGCCTGATTCATGCTGGCCCCTCTCATAAAGGGCTGCCTGGGGCCATCACTTCCCTGCAGCCACTCAGCTTAGCAAGTCTGATTCCACTGATTCTTAGGAGCTCACAGGGTTTTACTGAGAAAGTTTGAATCAAGCATTCACATTTTAAAACTCTTTTATTTTTGGAGGCAGAGTCTATGTCACCCTCGGTAGAGTGCCGTGGCATCACAGCTCACAGCAACCTCAAACTCTTGGGCTTAAGAAATTCTCTTGCGTCAGCCTCCCAAGTAGCTGGGACTACAAGCACCCGCCACCAACGCCCGGCCACTATTTTTTTGTCACAGTTGTTAATTGTTGTTCAGCTGGCCAGGGTTGGGTTCAAACCTAGCTCCAGTGTATGTAGCTGGTACCCTAGCCACTGAGCTACAGGTGCCGAACCTACATTTTAAAACTCTTAATAGCAATCTACAATTCTGTGCTAAAGGTGCAAAGTAACCAGGGCCTCTAACTCTCTTGGGCTTGGTTCACACCACAGGACCATCCTGGGCAGCTCCAAGAACCCACATGGATTTCACGCCTTTTTCCAATAAAGTTTGCAAGGCATATCAGTTTGTAAGAGCTGCTATGAGAAAGTGCTAGATGGCTCAAACAACAGAAATGTTATTTTCTCAGACTAAAGGCTGGGAAGTCAAAGGTGTTGGCAGACAGATGTGGTTTCCTCTGAGCCCTCTCTCCCTGGCTTGCGGATTATAAGGTGTTCCTTCTGTGTTATCTGTGTCCCAAGTCCTCTTCTTATAGGACAGCAGTCACACTGAATCAGGACTCATCCCAAAGACGTCATTTTAACTTAATTTCCTCTTTAAAAACCGTATCTTAAAATATGGTTATATTCTGAGCTACCAGGGTTTATGGTTTCAACATAAGAATTTGGGGGGTGATAGTTCAGCCCCCGTCACTGGGCATCTGTTACAGGGCCTGACAGGGTGGTGGACTTCATACAGGGATATGCATTCACCTGTGGTGCAAAAAGATTTTCCAAGCATGCCTGGGCCCACTGCATCCTTAGCAACTAGGATGTGTATCTCTGTAACCTTCACTGCTCTCCCAAAGCTGCGTGGACGGCTTCTCTGGCTTCTTCTTCCCAGTCGCACTTCCCCTGTGCTGGGAGGGAGAGGCAAGCTACTCATCCACCCTTACTAAGGATCACCGGCTCCAAGAGAAAAACATCTGGGGAGACGAGGGACTATCCCAATATTTGGTGCTGAGAAAGTGAATGGCTCTAATAATAGGCTAATAACTTAGAAGGTTTCCAATTTTTGCTTTCAACAAACTATTGGAGGGGTTGGTAAGCTCATTTAAATAATTTTTACTAATAGAGAATTATAATATAACTCTAATGTAATCTAAAAAGCACTTGAAGAGTTGACACTGTTAAAACAAAACTTGGGATTTCACCTACTTATCTGAACATGCTCTTTCAACTGTTAAATAAGAAAAAGAAAAGAAAAATCGGAATAAAATTGATGCTAACTTTTTTTCATTCTATCAATATATAATAATCATACACAAAATATAATAGAAGGAAAAACTCTACTGATCTCATTAAAAGACAGATCTCCCTTAAGATTTTACTGTTTGTTTTGAGATGTATAATTTGTTTACATTGTTTTGTTCAATTGTGCATTAATCAGTTGTGCATTAATAATGACTCAGATCTAAGGACTTTTTTAATAAGTTAGAACATTATAGTCTAAGAAGATAATACTGCACTTTTAGCTTATATGAATATCTTTGTTACACAGAATTTCAAGGAAAAAAAATAATGTGGGAAGAAGCTGGAGTGGAAACAATGAGTTCAAGGAGAAAAAGCACAATATAAATTTTTACCTCTAAGAAAATGGGTAATTGTGGGTATCATATTACTGTGGTATTCAATCTCCAAAGCAAATTTTTAATTTAAAAACACTATGATATAAAATATAGTGCAAATTATGTCCTTTGCAATGAATGACTAAAACTTACAACAAAACTTAAAGTCAACTTAAAAATGTAGTGGAGAATATAAAATTTTCCAAAATTCTTCTAGGGGTGGACATGCAAAATGTGTGCGTATCTCTGCTGCTGTGGCCACCCGGCTTGAACCCCCAAACAGAGATGCAGACATAACTGCTCTGAATCTACCTTTGCATACCCAGGGATTGTGAACAACAATCGAGAGCATCCTTTTGGCTAGTATCTTCTATTAGAAGCAATCGGTGGAGGGGGGAAACTTGTATATTCCTTCCCCCATTTCCATATGGGCAATTGTTTGATTATCAACTTTTCTTACAAGAATATACAGACTCTGATAGCATGTTAATAAATATCACCTTAGAGTGAACGGCACTTTACAAATGGATCAAAGTGGCTCTCAATTGATATGAAACTGATATGCAGACATCTGAGCATGCGAGGACTAAGCCCCGCGAGTTATAACTTGGCCTGACTCAGGGCCTCAATCCCCCAGAACGCTGAAGGAAAGGGAAGGAGCACAGCTCACCCTGATATGTGTCTCCTGAAGACATTCTGGCAGGTGGCCATCAAACAGCACATCTGTAGAGTTTCTATAGAAAATCTATTTATAATTGGACCTTTTAGGAACAAAAGGTCTTCCTATATGCCTTGCTCTACCCAGCTGCAGACATTTGGAGCGGGTTGGTCGTGTCAATGGCTTTCAAGAAAAGGGACGAAACCAAGCTAAAAAGGTGATCAATTTCCTTTAGGTAAAATATGGAACAAAATTCTTCATAAACAATGACTATTATCACTCTCACTATAGTCCTGGTTCTTTCAAAGTGTTAATGAATAAAGAGGCAGCTTCATTTAATAAAGTAACTAGTATTATTTTGCACTTGAAAAAAATCTATTTTCATTATTATATATAATTGTTTAAGTTGTTGCTGCCCACCAAAGGGACAATTAAGAATATCATAATCATAAAAATTAAGAATATAATAATTAACGTAATTTTTTTTTTTTTTTTTTTGAGAAAGTCTCTCTCTGTCAACCTGGGTAGAGTGCCGTGGCATTATAGCTCATAGCAACCTCAAACTCCTGGGCTTAAGGGATCCTCTGGCTTCAGCCTCCAAAGTAGCTCAGATGACAAGGCACCCACCACAACATCTACCTAGTTTTTCTATTTTTAGTAGAGATGGGGTCTCCCTTGCTCAGGCTGGTCTTGAACTCCTGAGCTCAAGCAATCCACCTGCCTTAGCCACCCACAGTGCTGGGATTACAGGTGTGAGCCACCATGACCAGCCTTTTAAAACATTTCTTGATAATAAGTTTAATTTTAGTTGAATTAACTATGGACAAATTTTCTAACATATCAGTATAGAAAAGGACTTTACTTATAAAAAGTTGTTTATGAAATACTAAATAAATGAAATAATGTTAGTTCCAATTACTTAGAAAAGAAAAAACACAAATGCTATCTTCACTACTTACTAGCCAAGTAACCTGGACATCTTACTTAACTTCTCAGGGCCTGTTTTCATCTATAACTTGGAAATAATAATGATACTACCTTATGGGTAAGTGTGAGATAGAAATTAACACACAGGGAAGTTGTTTCTTTTGAAGTAAGAAGTTTTCAGTAAACGACAGCTGCCATTATTATTTTGTTGCATTGTTGTTATTGGTATCATAAATATTCGTGGTAATTGTTTAGTTTCTCCTAACTTGGTTATTTAAACTTTCAACTCATAGAACTTAACTACCTAGAATTCCAAATTACCTGTTATTTTTACCCTCTGACTTTTTTATTTAAAGAGAGCAGGACAAATTAAAAAATGAGTATTTCAGGTATTTAGTTAAAACATGTTCATGGAAGGCCACAGAACCAGCACATGTCATTTTCCATTGTTTTCTATCTGACACTGCACAATAAGTGGTTGCTGGATGAAGAAAGGTGATCCTGGCTCGGCACCTGTGGCTCAACGGGCTAAGGCGCCAGCCATGTACGCTTAAGCTGGCGGGTTCGAATCCAGCCCAGGCCCGCCAAATAACAATGCCGGCTGCAACCAAAAAATGGCTGAGCTTTGTGGCGGGTGCCTGTCGTCCCAGCTACTTGGGAGGCGGAGGCAAGAGACTCACTTGAACCCAGGAATTGGAGGTTGCTGTGAGCTGTGATGCCACAGCACTCTATCCAGGGTGACAGCTTGAGG
>CAUYON010169643.1:0-22487 GCA_963573935.1 Arctocebus calabarensis
GAGAAACGGAGAGAGCTTCTCTCTCCCCACTAGAATTTTCTCCCTCTAACAGATGCCTTAATGTTTTCTGTATTCTTTTCTTTCTTTTCTGTGAATAAATTCTGTCTTACAAAAATTAAAAAAAAAAAAAAAAAAAAAAAAAGAATGAGATCCTGAAAGCAAAATGCTCAGGCTTAGGGGGCTGAAAGGGGTGGCCTGAGTGCATTAGGGAGACCTCTCTGTCCAAGAGCAGGGGTGCAGACAAGGCTGTGTACTCACAGCCTCAGTGCACTGGGCTCCCATGTCACCCGTGGAGGGGCCAGCTGTATCACCAGGGACACACTGGCCAGGGCAGTGGATAGATCAAAAGGACTAGGAAAGAGCTGGTGGGTTGGAGGGTGATGTGAGGACAGCCATGGCAGCTCACCAGCATCACGGGAGCCATGAGGCTCCATGGGGCCCACCTGGCTCATCCTAGAGCCTGCATACATCACGTGCAGCTCAGGAAGGAAATGTCGTGGCACATGGGAAACTGCTGCTCAGCCAGGGACAGACCAGGCAGGACACCAGCAGTCACCTGGGATCATTCTCAGGATAACCAGTGTACAGGGTCCCAAAGGCCAGGCTGGCCAGCCTGAGCTGACCATCCGAAGCTGTCTTGTCATCCAACTGCCAGAGTCCTAGAGGCCAGACCACCAGCTCTGAGGGCCAGGCCAGGAGAGACAGTGGTGAGTCATGGATGCTGCCTTGCCAAAGAGACAGCCTCTGCACACTTCCAGGCGGCAGGGGCCATGCCCAGGTCACAATGACTCCATGTCTGGGCCCCAAGAGTGCTGCGCAGTTCCATCTGGGAGCACCTCTTAGAATTCCATGCAGGAAAGTTGCAGCCAAGCCAGTCACTGAAAGGGAACGGAAGCCAAGCCCCTAAGGGTGGATTAAATTGAAGAGGAATTTTGTGCACCTGTTATGAGCCAGGTGCTCAGTTAGGCTTGCTACATTAAAAAGATGTATCCTTATGAGACAAGTATTACCATCCCCATTTTGAAATTCCTGATGAGGAAACTGAGTCTCTGATGCAGAATTGAGAGTCCGTCCACCATTGGTTGGATAGAAGGAACCACAGAGTGGCTGTGACAGGGTGTCTGGCCAGGCCACCCTGGGGGACCCACAGTGACACATGGCTATTACGTTCCAGTAGGGCAGGACCCATTGTTCACTATTGGTCCCATTCTAATTGAGGGGGGCCTCATGACATGAGCTTGTTTGGTGTTATGAATATCACTCACCCAAATAGGCCAGAGGGACGGCCCTGGGAAAGCAGAAGTCCCTGGGACCAAGGCCACATCCAAGGCCAATATGTGTTAAATGATGCTGGAGAATGGTCCCAACAACCCCTGTGGTAGACGTGATGGCCAGGACTTCTTGTCCCTCTCCCTCCAGCACACACTGCCTTGAAGTTAGGGGTGACCGTGGGACCTGCTCTGGCCAAGGAAGTGTGAGCACCAGAGACATGTGGCTTCCAGGCAGAAGCATCTAAGAGCCGTTCTCCCTGCTTCCCTCAGCAACATCGGCCTGGGCAGCCTGCACTCCAGACTGGCGGGTGCTGGTGCTGCCTCAGCCGGGGCTGCTCAGCCACCAGGGCATGGATTCTGCAGGGCAGGAGTGCCTTCTGGCTAAGCCACTGCACCTCTGGCCATTTGTTACTGTGGCGTCATTGAGATCAGCCTGACCGGTCCTGCTGAAGAGCAGGTTATGAAACAGCATTGATTGATCCATCAGCCATTTGTTGGGACCCGCCTCCCGCCCCAGAGCTGTGAGGGAACAGGGCTGAACCAGGTCCCTGGGGGTGGGGCCTGGGTGGCAGTTCTGGCACTGAGCAGAGTCTCTCTAAATCTTCCGTCCTTTCCTTCCCTTCCTTCCCACACACCTGTCCTCAGAGGCCTCATCTGGTGTCGGAAACTTACATCATTTAATGGGGCCCAGAACAAATTCATTATACGACCATAACCACACAAACCTCTGTGGGGATGCCCTAAGGGAAGTGACCAGGCCACGTTAGGGCAAGTGGCCATGCCTGGAGGCCACAGGGACCCCTCCCTGGAGTCCCAGACCCCACAGGAGGGGCCTTTAATTGGCTCTGCGTGACGGTAGAGCGCTTGCCTCCTGGTTGATTGTTTTCCGCACACATGCCATCCAGCGCCCGCCTGGCTGATCCCCCCTCAGCCTGAGGCCACAGCATATGACCTGAGCAGGGTTCATCAGGCTGGGAAGGCAGCGTGGAGCCGCAGGTACGTCCTGGCCTCCTCACTCCCTACCTGGGGCACGCTGGCAGGAGCACATCTTCTGATCGTAGGGGGACTGGGGAGTCCAGACTCTCCATGGGGGCATGTTGAGCTATACCAGGACACTCTGGCATGTGAACAGACCTCGGGGTCCCCTCACTTCCAGGGTCACAAGTCTGACGTCTCACTGAGCAGCCACAGCTTGGGGAGGGCATGGCAAGTGGAGGGTGCTGCCCACCCTCTACAGCAACTCAGGACCTGGCAGAACCGGCCTGAGCCCCCATTCTCCCATGCTCCCCCATCCCAGGAGCCTGGGCCACCCTTTCCCTTAAGCTAGTTTGACTTGGGTTTCTGTCGCTGACAACCCAAAAAGTTTAGGCTGGCCCATCAGCCATCGACAGCAATCTTTCTACCACCGCTTGTGGACAAGAACCTGTGTCACCCTGGGAGCTGCTGGAGGCTGTTGTTGCTTCTGTCAGTAAAACCCACTCGGGAAAATCCACACTTGAAGGAGGACAGAGATGAGAGAAGTATAGTGATGGATGGGGCTCCAATGACATCGAGAGCCCCTAAGCCAAACCACAGCAGAAGTCTCTCCTGTCAGCATTTCTGTCCTATGAGCTAATTCCCTTATTGTTCTCTCTTCGCACTGTGACAAATCCACCCAGACTTGAGGGACCTGGCACCTGGACGCGGAAGCAGCACCCCGGACAGGGTGTCCTGACACAGCACCCGTTGGACATCCATCCAATGTTTTATTTTATTTATTCATTTTCAAGATAGGATCTTGCTCTGTCACCCCAGTTAGAGTGCTGTGGCATCATCATAGCTCACTACAGCCTCAAATTTCTTGGGCTCAAATGATCCTCCTCCCTCAGCCTCCCAAGTAGCTGGGATTACAGGTGCCCACTGTCATGCTGGGCTAATTTTTCTATTTTTTGTAGAGATGAGATTTGTGCTTGCTCAGGCTGGTCTTGAACTTCTGACTTCAAGTGATCCTCCCACCTCTGCCCTCCAGAGTGCCAGGATTACAGGCATGCGCCACTATCCATTGTTTTTTGACTCTTCTACTTGGCGATTGGTCTTCGATCCCAAGATGACAATGACTGACACTCAGGACAGTGAGTGAAAAAGAGGGAGAGAACGGAAGCTTAGATTTTGGTTAGGAAATAAACAGCTATACCACTCCGGGCTCCTGCTCCTCTCAACCACAGGTGGCTCCTGTGAGATTTGGTTTCTGAAGATTCCATGGCAGGAAAACAAGCCGGTGTTCTTACTGAGTTGAGGCCTTAAACTTGGATATCAGCCTCTGAGCTTGGGTCTCTTAGCAACCACCTTCCTGAGCAGGACCCCTCCACGCTGGGTTCACGCTCTGCTTCCGGTCAGGCCGCACCTATGGGTTTATAGGAGATTGGGATCACCTCCATTGGCTCAGCAGAATGGGTGTGAGGAGGGTCGGGTGCCCTCCTGCCGCCACCAAGCTCCCTCCCCGCCACAGTTCCACTTCCCTCTTTGCTCCCAGGATCTGAGCTTGGTGAAGGATCTGCTTTTGCTGTTGGTTATCATCTAATAGCCCCAGGTAGAAAGGACCTCTCTGGGCAAAGTTGTATTTTCTTCTCTTTCCATGTTCAGACTTGACTCTGCAGGAGTGGGCTGACTGCCCTTAGGACAGGCTCATGTCTCCAGGAAACCAGAAAACATCTCAAAGAAGATCTGATTGGTCATCTTCAGTCACATGGCCCAGAGCTAATCTCTGGGGGCAGCTCCAGGCACATGCTTATTGTCAGCAGGATCTGGGAGCCCCATGAC
Organism: Arctocebus calabarensis; assembly: GCA_963573935.1. Classification (NCBI taxonomy): domain Eukaryota; kingdom Metazoa; phylum Chordata; class Mammalia; order Primates; family Lorisidae; genus Arctocebus; species Arctocebus calabarensis. The sequence goes on from CAUYON010169643.1 coordinate 4,071, forward strand.
ACAAGGCACTCCCAAGAGCACCACCCATGTTAAGCTATTCTCCAGTGCTCCCAGATATCTCCCCCAGGTCAGTTCTGAGATATCGAAAGTAGGCTTGCTCCCCGCCTGATTTTCCCAACTGTCTCCTGCACATCTCTCCATCCACTGCACCCAGTTCTGCAGCCAAACCAGCCCTTGCCTTCCTTCCCAGCCCTGCGCACCTCTGCTCCTCCATGACTGTATCCACCCATCTTCATCCCATGCTTCCTCCCAGGCCCAGATCACACAGTGCCTCTTCCAGGAAGCCTTCCCCACAGCCCAAGGGAAAGCCTCCCTCCACGTGAACCTCCTTCCTCCTCTTATTCCTTTAACCTCCCTGCATGCTCGGAGACTTGCTCCTGCACAGGATCCTGCCTGCAGGGGGGAAAATCTTGCTTCCCATTTGGACCTGGACCAGCCCTGAGTCTGGTCATCCCTTTTTGTGCCCCCTTCATTTCAGATGGATCCTGGGGGTGTCCTGGGCTTGGTGAGAAAAGATCTGGACCCTCATTCTAGACCTCTGCCTCATTTCTCTAATTACTGAGCAGCTACTGTGTGTCTGAAACAAATTGGGGATTTGAGAAAACAGTCATCAATAAAAGTTTTCCTTCATGAAGCTTACTTTCTAGATTGGAAAGGTGAATAATAAATAAGAAATAAGTAAATGTTTATGATACAGATGGTGCTAAGTGCTAGAGAGACAAGTAAGGCAGAGGGATGAAACAAGAGAATACATCCACCTACCCAGCCACGCACCCATCCACCTCCATACCCACCCACCCACCCAGCCACCCATCCATCTACATACCCACCCACCCACCTACATACCCACCCACCCATCCACCCACATACCCACCCATCTATCTACATACCCTCCCACTCATCCGTCTACATACCCACTCACCTACCCTCCCACCCATCCACCTACATACCCACCCACCCATCACCCATCCATCTACATACTCACCCACCTACCCATCCACCCACATACCCACCCATCCATCTACATACCCACTCACCCACCCTCCTATCCATCCACCCACACACCCACCCATCCATCTACATACCCACCCACCTACCCCTCCACCTATCCATCTATGAATCCACTTAACTCAGCCCTCTAGCCACTTATCCATTAAGCCACCCAACAGTGACTCATTAGCCTAGGCCTGGGTGTTTAACTTGGTTCTTGATATCAAGGAGTTCACATTCTGGGGAGGGGTGTGGCCCAGGCATGATGCAAGATGGTACCACTGCTGAGTTTCTCAATTCACTCGGCCCAAACAAAGTTTCATAGGCATGAAAGGGAACCTGCAACAGATGCTGCCCCTTAAAGCCAGGCCTTGAAGAGGGAGAGCTCAGAATGACTCCTGTGGATGAGCAGTAGCCCCCACCAGGGCCGGGGAAAGGTATTCCAGGAAGGACTACACCAACTTGGATTCCTGGAAGATCACATCTCCCTTGGGTAATCATCCTAAGGGCCTATGGCATTGGCTAAGACAGGGATGGGGAGGGAGGAAAGCGCCAGATCATAAAAGGTCTTGCAGCCCATGCCAAGGAGGTTGGGTCTTAGCAGGAGGCCAGCAGGGAAGGCACTGAAGTTTTCAAGCAGAGAAATACCATGCAGGGTTTTGGAAAGCCATTTGTTGGCTTGCAGCAAGGTAGAGATGGGGGTCCTGCCAGTAGGAGGACCCTGTGGTGGTCCAGGCTGGTGGCGATGGCAACTTGGACTGTGAAGAAGAGGAAGGGATGGAGGGGAGAGAAGGGCTTCACAATGGAGGTGTGTGAAGGAGACATCAAGAGATGCGGGTGGTGATGAAGCCAGGAACTGAGCTGGAGGATGGGGAGGAAAAGGGTGTCTGAGGTCAGAGGAAGGATTTGCTTAGGGGCTGTTGAGGGTGAAGCACCTTGGATTTCTCCAGGAGAATATGACAAGAATGGCTGGAAAAACAGGCAATGCTTGGCGTCTGCGGCACCTTGTTCTATTCTCCTGTCTCCTCTCACCCTCTAGAGGGCTCTGGTTCCTCATCCTGCCCCTCTGTAAGGCCAATGTCCTGGGCTTCTTCTGGGCCCTCTTCCCCTTGCCCCAGGAGGCCTTGTATGTGGCAGGGCTTCATTTCCTACCTGAGTTGAGCTAACTCCCATACTTCCATCTCCAGCCAGACATTTTGCCTGAACGCCAGAAAGAGGGATCCTCCCACAGCACCAATTAGTATAACCCAGTATAGTGGCTTAAACAAGTCTCATGGAAAGGTCCCAAGTTTGAGCTCAGCTGGTTCAGTCCAACAATGCTATCAATGCCCAGGCTTCTTCTGCTCTTTCACTTTGTCCTGATCCTGCTGTGACTTTGTCTCATGGTCACAAAATGGCTGCACAGATCAAGACACCACCTCCGCATTCCAGGAAGAAGGACACAAAGATCAGAAAAAGGAAAATGGTAGCTCACTCGCTCTTTTTTGACTTTTTAGAAAGCTTTCCCAGAAGCCATTCCCAGTAGCTTTCACACACATCTTTATGACCACAGCAGTGCCACCAGCATTAACTGCAAAGGAGGCTGGGAGAGCAAGGGTTTTACAAGGGCAATTTCTAACTCTGACCAAAATCCAAGAGAGTGGCTATTGGCTAAGTAGCTGGAAGCATACCCTGCCACCTCCAGGAGTTTATTCTCTCCTTGATTATACCCATCGTGGGCAGATTGCAGCCAGGTCATGAGGGAGAAGACAGCAGAACCCCCAGCAGAACCTCCTCAGCCCATTAGCTCCTGCTTCTGGGTGGACTCAGGTGTCTCCTGATTTCATGGGCTCACCATGCCTGTTCTAGTCTTATCACGTGCACTCCGGGGCCAGGCACCAAAGCAGACCCACTCATTTTTCCCAACATATCTTGGTAACGATGCTTCCTTAAACGTAGCTACTGGGATTGTCTCCAAGACAAATTGCCCTTCAGACCACACAGCAGCTTTGCTGTTATCTCTGTAACCAGCCTCCGTGGGGTGATAAACAGCGTCATATTGAAACTTTGCTTCTGCAAATGGAACTCTGCGGGGCTGGAGGACGACCATTACGTTAATTATATTCCAAACTTTTCCATTTATCTCTCGCCTGCCAGTCTGGGTCCCAGGCAATCTGTTTGCTGCGTTCATGGATGCCCAGATCCGCAGCAGCCCCGTGGACAGGATGCTCTCCCCGCATCTCTGGGTATCTGCTCGTCCTCCCTCTGGATGGGGCAAGTACAGGTGGATTTAACTCCTGCCGGGTTCCAATCTGGGGAGATGGAGCCCAAAGGTGAGGTGGGCCCCGCGGCCTCTGAGCCAATTACCATATTATACTAATCCTTGCATGGGCATATCATCTACATAACGGCTGGCTTATTTTTAAAGCCACCTATGGGATGATCCCCAGCCTGAAGCCCCCCAGCACAGCATGTTCTTTGATTTGAGATATTCCTGGAGAAAGGGACCCCTTCTTAGGGAGGGAAGGCTGGGTGGGGAAAGGCCTATGCATGGGCACCACCTGCCTGGGCCCCTGGGGTACAGAGTGGATGAGTGGACCTTGCACCAGTCAGAGCTGGGTGGGAGTGGGAGGCAGGTCCCAGGAGAGGGGCAGTCGGCAAACACCTTCAGCTCAGGACAGAAGTATAAGATACTTCTCTTTCTAGGCCTTGGAGGTGGACAGAAGCTGCCCCAAGAATCTCAGAGAGCCTCAGGCTGGGATGGGGACATTCTTACCATGTCCCTTCCAACATGTATCAACCAAGTCCATTCCAACCTCCCCTGAGCACTGATAACAAAGTCGATAACTCAGATAAACTGAGCACATAAGTCAGAGCACACAAGCAAGGCCAGTTGCTCCCACGATGCTCACACAGCAAAAACGTGCGGGGAACTAAGTGTTGACGTGAAAAATGGTGGTGCCAGGCAGCATAGCAATATTTGTTTGCAGGGTAAAACATTTGACGTGTAGTGCTAAATTTTCAAAGGTCATGAAAGAGTGGTTACAAGCATGATCTTATTTTTACTAAAATGATTATGTCTTTACACATAATTGCAATAGAAAAATTTGGCAGGAGAGAGCAGCATTTTAAGGGCAGCTAACCTGGCCCTCCCAGGCGTGCGAAGCACCAGCATCCCCTTCATATCCACCTGGCTTCCTCCTTTCCTCTTAGGAGGTCTCTGCTGCAGGCTGCACCACCCTCCTGCGGCCCCTTCCACTGCTCACTGTTCCATCCCTCCACAGGGTGGGACTGTCCTACTGGGCACTCCGCCCCTCCTGACTCATCATACTTTGGTTCGTTCATTGTCTAACGACTGTCTCCTCACCGTCCCTTGTCTCCAGGAATATAAGTTCCCCAAAGGCAGGGATTTGCTTTGTGCGCAACTGTTTCCCCAAGCACCTAAAACAAAGCCTGGCCCACAGTAAGTGCTCACATTGTTGATATCTGGATTTTTGTCCAAGGGTGCCAAAATAATTAAATGAGGAAAAGGGTAATCATTTTAACAAATGGTGCTGGGACAACTGGACATCCACATGCCAAGGAATGAAGTTGTACCCCTGCCTCACACCGTATACAAAAATTAACTCAAATTGTACCAAACTGTAAGACTCTTAGAAGAAAACCTTAGGGCAACCCCTCATTAGCAATGAAATTCCTCAGCCATGGTTTTTATTATTTTATTGATCTTATATTCTGAAACCTTAATGAACTTATTTATTAGTTCTAATTGGTTTTTAGCGAATCATTTAGGATTTTCTGAATGTAAGATTATGTCATCTGGAAATAGAACTAATTTTGCCTCTTCCGTTCCAACCCAGATGCCTCTTTTCTTGCTGAATTTTCTTGGCTAGGCCTCTAGTACAGTGTTAAATAGAGGTTGTGAGGGGTCAGTGCCTGTGACTCAAAGGAGTAGGGCACCGGCCCCATATACCAGAGGTGGTAGGTTCAAACCCAGCCCCAGCCAAAAACTGCAAAAAATAAAATAAAATAAAATAAAAGTAGTGAGGGTGGACATCCTTGTTTGATTCCTGATCTTGAGGGGTAAGCATCCAGTTTTTCACCATCACGGTAATGTTCACTGTGAGGTTTTCATAGATGTTCTTTATTGAGTTAACAAAGTTCCTTCTCCATAGTTTTCCGAATGTTTTTGTCATGAAAGGTGTTGGATTTCATAAAATGGTTTCTATGCATCTATTGAAATATCATGTTTTTATTATAGTAGAACCTCTGTAAATTGGCCACAGTTTGTTACAGCTATGGTGTTACAGAGGTGGTCAGCTTTGTGTTACAGAGGCGGTCCACATAAGGAGCTAGGCCTACTGTACTGTTACAAACACATGGTGCATGTCCACTCTGTGAAAATTAATTCAGCTTAAGGAGGTGGTCAATGTAGGGAGGTGGTCAGCTATGAAGGTTCTACTATATTTTATTAATGTCTTCTATTATGGATTTCTGGCTGTTTAATCAGCCTTACATTATAGGGATAAATTCCAATTGGTCACAGTAATCCTTTTCATATGTTGTTGGATTCAGTTTGCTGTATCTATGAGGATTTTTGTAGCTATATTCATTTGAGTTTTCTTGTGATGCCTCCCTCTGGTTTTGGTATCAGTGGAATAATGGCCTCCTAGGGTGAGTTGTGAAAGTAGTCCCTGTTGTTTGATTTTTGTGAAAGAATTTATAAAGATTGATATTAATTCTTTTTTAAATGTTTGACAGAATTCAGCAGGGAAGCCATTTGGACCTGGACTTTTCTTTGTGGGAAGTTTTTTTTTAATTACTAATTTAAACTCTTTACTTATCTATTTAGAGTTTCTATTTCGTTTTGAGTCAGTTTTAGTAGTTTACGTCTAGGAAGTTGTTCATTTTATCTAATTTATAGCCATGTGGTTGTTCATTGTATTTAAATGGCATCATTTAAATTTTTCATTTTCTGTTTGTTTCTAGATGAGAGAAATACACCTGACATTAGTATATTGACTTGCTAAACTCATTGATTCTAATAATTAGCGTACAACATCTCTAGAAGTTACTATGTTACATAATCATATTCTCTGTGAATAATAAAATATCCATTCCATTTCCAGTCCCCTTGACTTCATTTCTTTTTATTTCCTCACTACCTGGGCTGGACTCCCAGTCCAATACTGAAAAGGAAAGGAAGAACTGGTATTTTTGTCTTGCTACCTATTTGGAAAGAAAAGCTTTCAGCATTTCACCAATACATATATGTCTTCTATAGAATTTTTTGTAGATATCATCTATCATAAAATTTTTTCTTTATATTCCTAGTTTTCTCAGAGTTACTTTTTTCATGATGGGGTTTGGACTGTATTGAATGGAATTTTTTCTGCACTTACTGAGATGATCGTGCGACTTGCTTTCTGTCCTTCAGCTGTGAATTTGTCAAATAACCTTTGAGTTTAGAATGGTAAATCTACCCTGGCGTAGGTCGCTTTCTTACTATTTTGTTTGAAAATGTTGCATCTGCATGTATATGTAATTTTTCTTTCCCTCTCTCTTTTTCACACCAAATTAAACTAGCTTTCATCACACGCGTCATGTAACCATCCCTCATTTCCTTCTCCGGGAGAGTCTGTGCAGAGTTTATGAACGGGTAATGTTATTTGGGAGGCAGGATTCTCTGGCGAAGCCACCTAGAGGTGGAGTTTTCTCTGCGGGAAGGATTTTAGTCACAGAGTAAGAAGATTATTTAGACTTTCCCTTTTCTTCTTGTGCCAATGTTGGAGTGTCATATTTTTCTAGAAGTTTATCTATTTTATGAAAAGTTTCATACTAAATTGCCACATTTTTTTCATAATACCCTCTCTTTAGTTGCCTATAGCTGCCGCTAAGAACTTGTCTCCAACTTGGTGGCTTGAAACAGCACCTTCATTCTTTCCTAGTCTGGAGGCCAGATGATCAAAACCGGGGGCACTAGGCTGAATCCAGGTGTTAGCAGGGCCATGCTCCCTCCCGCAGCTCAAGGGAAGAAGAACCCATTGTCCTGTCCTGCTGTTTGCAGCCCCTGCTGTTTCCAGGCCCCTCTCTGACTTACCTGTCACCCATCCTGCTTGTTTTCAAAGGACTTCACTTCAGGCTCTGCTCCACCCACACACAATCTCCCCTTCTACCATCAAATCTCCCCGGGCAGCCTGTCTTCAAACACTTGATTTCATTCAGGCCGCAGCAGATGACACAGCTGGCCTCCCCCCCTCGAGAGCCTTAACTTCATCCCTGCAAAGTCACTTTTGCCATCTAAGTTCACGCTGGCAGGTTCCAAGGATCAGGACCTGGTTACTCTTGGAGGTCGTTCAGCTCACAACACCTCTTTCTGTCTTTCTAACGTCTGCGGGGTCTGCCTTTTTCTTTCCTGGTTCAGTTTGTGTGCATTTTCCCCCCTTTTTATGTCTTACCCAACTTCTCCAGAGATCTGTAATCAGTCTGGACAAGGGTGAACGGCCAGACAATGTGCAGCCCGGGCTTGCTGGAATCCTATCTGCAAAGGGAAATTCAGAGATAGGGGCAGCTCTGCAAGTGGAATTGTGCAAAAATCTGACCAAGATGGACATCAGATCTTGAGAGCCTCAAGCCCTAGGTCATGGGGCTTGGCAGCGGTGGGCTGGGGCAGAACCTGCCAGGCCAGTGTGCATGCCGAAGGTGCTCCTGGCCTTGCCACTGGCCAGAAGCACTTAAGCGCTTGGCTCCATGCTTAGCTGATTGATTTTCAGCCTTGGTTAGTTTTTAAAGCAAATATTCATGGCTATAACATTCTTGCCAAGCACTGCTTAGCTGCCTCCCATCTGCTTGGATGTGCTTTGCTTTCATATCCATTCAACTTGAAGCATGTTTCAATTTGCATGATGATTTTTCCTTTTACCTGCGAATTGCTTAGATAAGTATTTCTTAATTCATAGTTATTACCTTGTGTCAGATTCTGATGTATAACTTCAATCTGTTGAAATTTATTTAGGTTTGTTTTATGGCCAAAAATAAGGTCAATTTGTAAAACATGTTCTGTGCGTGCTTGAAAATAACGTGTGTGCTGCAGAGGGAGGCAGGTTTTTTTATATGCCAATTAGGTCAAGTCTGTTGACTGTGTATTTCAAATCCACTGTAACCACACTGACTTCTATTTTGTCTGCTGATTGTATCAATTACCGAGCTGTCACACCAGGACTATGAGTTTGTGTGCTGTTCCCTACAGGTCTATCATTTTTGCTTTCACTATATCAAGGCTGTGTTATGAGGCACATACAAATATACAATTGCTATGTTTTTCTGGTGACGATACCTTTTTCCATTAGGAGCTGCTTCTATTTTCCAATGACTTTTCCTTTCATGCTATTTCACCTGCCAGCACTAAAGCCATAGTGACTTCCTTTCTGTTAGTGTTTGCATGGTATATGCTTTTCTATCCCTTGGCTTTCCACTGTTCTGCATCCTTGAGTTTTGGACGTATCTCTTATATATAGCGTATGGAGACTTGAAAAGTCATTTTGACAGCCTTTGTCTTTCAACCGGAGAATGTGACCCATTTAATTTTAGGCTAGTTTCTGCTCAATTTTCTGGTTTAAATCTATTATCTGACTTTGTGTTTTTATTTGTGTAACCTCTTCTCTGCTCATTTTCTCTCTGTTCTTGCCTTTGGGGATTGATTTTTTTTTTTTTTTAGCTCATTTTTGGCCTCTCTTAGTTTGACTATTCTATTGTGACTGCCCTAGAAATTTTGATGCCCCTCTTTTACTTACTAGTGTAAAATGTTAATTGCTACTTCTCTACTTCCCCAGCCAATGCAAGGACCTCAGATCTTTCTGCCCCTCTTTGCCATCTTAAGTTCCATAAGAACGTATATACAGCCCACATTGGTTTGCACTTTTAAAAAACAGTTATATTGAAATATAATTGGCACATCATAAAGTTCTCTTGCTTAAAGTGTACCATTCAATGTTTGCAACCATCACCATAATCAATTTTAGAACATTTCTATCATTCCAAAAAGAAACCTGTGCCACAGCAGCCGTCCCCACTACCGGCCCCCAACCCCTGCTTCCATTTCCCCCAGGCCCTAGCAACCACCAATCTACTCCGTAAAAGTGCCTGATTTGACATTTCATATAGGTAGGATCATATTCTCCGTGGCCTTTTGTGTCCAGCTTCTTTCACTTAGCTTAATGTTACAAGGTGTCCACACTGAAGCGTGCATCAGTACTCCTTTCCTTTATTAATGAGAAATACTGTATGGCAAGGATGTGCCCCCTTTTTGCTTATCTGTTCACTATTGGTGAACTTATGGGTTATTCCCACTTTTTTGGCTTTTGTGAACATGCTACTATCCAATGCCTGCATAGACGTTTTTGTGTGGACATATGTTCTCAGTTCTCATGGATATACACGTTTAACATGCTTCATGTTTAACTATTTGCAGAGCTGTTTTTCAAAGGGGTAGCACCATTTTACACCCCACCAGCAATGTGTGAGGTTCTCGTTTCTCTACTTCCTCACTGCTGCTGTCTTAATGATGACGTCCCCTCCAAAATTCACCTTGAAACTGAATTCCCAATGCAACAGTAATAAGAAATGTGGCCTTCGGGGGTGAGTAAGTCAGGAGGGCTCTGCTCTCATGTAAGGGGTTGAAGGGAGGTAGAACCTGCCCCCTGCCCTCCCTCGGTCTCTTCTGCCAGTGAGGACACAGTGTGCCTGCCTGCCCTCGGGGGGGTGCAGCCATGAGGCGCCATCTGGAAGCTGAGAGCAGTCTTCATCAGACGTCAACCCTCTAGGACCTTGATCATGGACTTTCTAGGCACCATCCTGGAAGCTGAGAGCAGTCTTCATCAGACGTCAACCCTCTAGGACCTTGATCATGGACTTTCTAGCCTTCAAAACTGTGAGAGATAAATTTCTGTTTTTTTATAGTTATCCAGTCTGTGGAAATGGAATAAAGGACACAGAGCATTTATTATTATATTTTTGATGCATTCTGGCAGGTGTGAATTTGTACCTCATTGGGGTTTATTGCTTTATTATCTCTACCTATTACCCTTTCTTTCCTTTTATCCCTCAAAATTGTTTTCTGAATGATAAATTTTCAGTTCTCGCTTCAGCTGTTAAGCCCAACCATTGAATTCTTAATGTTAGTTATCGGTTTTTGACTTTAAAATTCTATGGCTGGTTCTTACAACATGCCTGTTACTTTTTCTAGTTTCTAGTTCTTTGATTATATTTTTAAGCTCCACTTTTGTTCTCGAGAGCGTATGCAGTGTGCATGTTGTTTAAGACTATGTCGTGTAATAGCCCATTGGGACAACTGTGGGTTTTCAGGCAGCTGGCCGCTGGGCCTGGTCCTGTTGTCTCTCCCCCTCGAGAGGCACTGGTTCTCTCTGACTATGTGGTGCTGGATGTGGTATTTGACAAATTCCTTTCAGAAATAATTTGAGGCCCAGATGACTTTGTCTTCATCCAGGGAGAATTTTCATTTCATTTCCCCATGATTTGAGACACGAGCATTCTAGATTTACCTTGATCCAGTTTCAGAGACTGAGATTTTTAGCACTACCCTGGTTACTGAAAGCTAATTTATAACACATGAAAAGGCTGATTTAATTCCAATTTTTTCATTATACCTAAGATGTACCCTGTTGAAGCCCAACCTAGATGCAGGGTGAGGGACATTTGCGGGGGGCTTGGCCCTAGAAGGTGCTACGTGCTGCCATTGCCCGCTCGCCCCATGAGCCTGGTGCAGGTGCTGCCTGGCCTCTTATTTCCTCTGAGGAAAAGGGGGGTGACCCACGTGCAGGCTTCGCCTTCCTGAATTTCCCCCTTCTCAGATTTCACTCCTATCTCATTATTCTTTGATGCTTCTAGGGAGATCCTAAAACCTTTTGTCCAGCTGTCTCCTTATCTGCAGTGGGAAGATGGGTCTGAATTATGTGGTCCACATAATTCAGCTATTCAGCTATCAGCTGAAGGACCGTGAAGCCTGTCTCCTGGAATTCGCCCCCTGCAGCAGCTGCCAGGCATCAGGGCTCTGTCCCTCGCTCCCACTGCCTCCCACCCACACCCGAGAAGTTTCTTTTCAGTATATGAGATTTAATTCTTTTTTTAAAATAGAAAGATGAAGGCACAACCCTGGAGCTACGCTGTCTGCATTTGACCTGGCCTCCACCGCCTGTAGTCACTTACTTCCTACGTGGCCTGCTGGGGACGTCACCCTGAGCCATTCGCTTCAAGTGCATTCCTAATAAGCCTCATTATGTGCACGCTCAGACAGGCACCACCTGTCGGTACAGGAAGTCTGTCCCCAGCCAGATAGAGAAATAGAAGGTGAGACATGCCGTACACTGCAGGAGGCCAGACAGGTGTGCTGCTGTGGACAGCGGCATTGTCATATGAGAGATGCCTCAACCATCTGCACGAAACCTGGACATGCAGACAGGGGACCCAAGATGATCTCAGACAGGCTGGTCCAGACGAGACAGAGGGGCTGACACCTCAAATGTGACACTCCACTTCCCAGAGTGAATTCAGAAGCATTTTAGGTCTAACAGAAGATCAGAGGGGGGAAAAAAAGGATTCTGTATTCTAATCAATTGGCTTTGGGAGGGAATGTAAACAAAATTTCTTTAGACATTCTAAATGGATATTGGCATGTTTAGGGTTCTGAGAAAATTTCTGAGGAAAAAAGGAATGAACCTCATTTGATCTATTATCTCCCGGATTTAACAGCCAATGCTGAGAACAGCCGGGAAGAGCGTGTTTCCTAATGTGCAAACGAAGATGTGGCGCCTTCCTCACTTATCAGGCGTTGCTGGAAGGGGAGGAAGGACATGGTGAGGAAATAACTAGAGATGAATGAATGAGAAAGAGAAAAATGAGAGGATGCTTGAAACCAATGTTGAGTCTTTGAAAATAAACAGACACAAGCCAGTCTCTGACAAATCTACTCAATACAGATCAAATAGATTGAATTAGGCAGAAGAAGGGCATAGCAGATGCAGAGAGGGTTCTCAGCACCTAAGAGGATACTGGGCACAATTTTATGCTGACCAATTAGAAAATCTCCCTGAAATGAACAATTTTCTATTCAAGTATCCACAATGATTAAAGTAGAAAAGCTGATCTGGGTAAAAATGCCATTTCCCATCTCTATTACCTCGTGCCAAAAATTCCAACCAATTAGATTTAATGAGAAAATAGTAGAGTAAGGCTTCGCGAAGGAGGAGCCTGATGTTATTATCGGCCAATGAAACATGGCTCTAACTAGAAGCCCAAAAGCAGCAGCAGGAAACTACGGGAGTCATGAATAATGGAGATTTGTAATCACAGGAAAAAAGAGGGACCAACCCAGTGAAAACCAGAGAATGTAAAGGTGAGCGGGAGGCAGTTGGACAAAGCAACCATAACAAAACTTGCTCTAAGCAAAATGTAAACTTGACTTTGGAAAAGGGCTAGGACTAGCATGAACCCAGGCTAAGGAGCACTGTCTCTCAAGGGCGACCCCATGCGTGCACAGCCCCAGAGAGCACCGCCTTAAATGCGGTTCCCTTGGTATCTGCCGGAACCTGTGCCAGGACTCTACCTCTGTGTCCCCAAAGACGCTCAGGTCCCTGGTAGGAAATGGGTCGATATCTGCCCAGTACCTACACACATCTTCCTATATACTTCAAATCATCTCTAGATTGTCTGTAATACCTAATACAATGTAAATACTATGCAAATGGCTGTTTACTGTATTGTTTATTTATTGTTATACTTTTACTGTTTTTTTTTTTCCCTCAAATATTTCCAACCTTCGGTTGGTTGAATCCAGGAGAACCAAGGATAAGGAGGGTCAACTATGTTCACACAAGAAAGGGCCTGAGTGGGCTGTGCAGAAGCTAGCAATAGAGACATCTCGGGAATACAATCAGAGCACTCCGGGAAAAACGGCTACTTATGTGTTCTACTCTGCATTTTTCTGAATCGCTGATGTTTTTTATAGGCATGTGTTATTTTGTACTTAATTATACTTAAAACTAAGAAGAAAAGAACATGTATTAAAATATCTGAACCCTTTCTCTAGGTAGGTGGAAGATTCTGGGTTCTTTTTTTGTTTTCTTTAGATGCCATTTTCTAAGTTTTCTTACAATGAACACGTGCTAGTTTCATAAATATAACAAACCAGTACACATCCTAAAAAGTTAAGTTCATGAGAAATAACAAGTAGATATAAATAGCTAATATATATGTCAAAGAAACGATCGTGAGGGATAACTCGCTCTAGCCAATATTTAAAAATTGAAAAGCAATATGAATTAAGAGTATAAAATGTTATTTTCCCTTTAAAACATTTTAATGTTTTTTAAAAGGCTTTAGATAAAGAAAGTCACAAGAGAACATCACTCTTAACAATGAGAAAAATCTACGAAATCTAGAAAAATCACCATTTTCCTCAAGCCCATAAGAGAGCTAAGATTACAAGGAAATGAAGGGAAGTGAATTCCAATTAGTGCCCAGCCCCTCCAAGGATGGCCAAGGCAAGACACGGTCATTGTTTCACAGTCATCAGAACAGAGGCTGCATTGGGAACAGCAAAGGAGCAAGTGGATAAACTTTTAATAAATTTGTAAAGACTGAATGTGGGACTGTGTGACCATCTGGAAGAACCAGGGGTCTGGGGGCCGGGGCAGGACAGCAAAGAAAGCTGCCCTTACTCTGATGCACAGAGGTGAAGGGCAGATCCCTTTCCCAGACTCTTCTCTTACATCAAACAAAAGCCCTAAGCCACTGGGGGAAAGGCAGGAAATCCTCCCAAGACCCTTGCAAACATCCATGGCTTCTGGGGAACAGAAAGCAAAAGATACCTTTGATGTTAAGAAATCTGAAAAAGAAGAGTGAATTAAACTCAAAGCAAGCCCAAGGAAGGAGGAAAGCATGAAGCTGAGCAGGGCCTTCTGCGACAGCCCCCGGAACGACCGAGAATACAAGGGAAGACAGGAGGACCGCCAGGGCGGCGCTCACGCACGGCTGATGGGACAAAAATTGGTACCAAAACTTTGCAGTTTCGCGGTTTCTTGTGAAGTTCAACGGCATCCCACCTGCTCGGTATTCACCAGGAGAAATGCACCTGAAACGCACCAGAACACTTCTGCGGAGATGCGAATGACAGCTTTACAAGTATTCGCTCAAACGAAAGAAATCCAGATGCATGGAGCAGCGAATGGATAATCGCATACGGCGTGTCTGTAGCACGAGCCACTGTTCAGCTACTCATTATTAGCGAATTACTAATGTGCACAGCAGCCCGGCTCCGGCTCCAAAACGCGGGGCGAAGCAGTGACTCGCAGGTGCAAAGAGCGGTCGCTCCACGGCTCACCCCCGGGGTCTTCCAGAGGAGCAGAGGCTATTCTATGCGCAGAGAAGTGGGGGAGGGGGCTAGATGGCGGGGTGTGGGAAGGTCGACTGGCAGCAGGGTCACTCAGATGCTCTGTGCCTTTACCTTGGCGGCAGTGACATCGGTGCAGGTGTCGGCACAACACTTCCAACTATACACACTTACATTCTGAGCATGTCATGGCACGTGAATTATAGCTTAATTAAAAAATAAATAAGAGATTATTACCAGCCAGGGAAGAGTCGCTATGTAAATTATATACTCCCATTTCGCAAAATATTATGAAGTCATTAAATACCTTCATTTATAATAACGTTTTCAACAACATGGTAAAATGTGTGTTACTTTAAGTCAATTTTATGACAGGCATAAAACTATATTCAGCATAATGTCCAAACCGAAAAACAGGAACGTTTTTCCATGCGTCCAATACAGTATCCATTTTCTGATTTAAGACACGAAACATACATTTCAATAAGAAATTTGCCTCTTTAGGACCACAGTCAAGGTTTGAGGCTGAGGCCTCTGTCCTCCTTCAGGCCTCTGCTCTGATATCAACTCCTCCAGGGACCCGTGACCCCCTGTCTGGAGTGCCACTTACTTGACTTGTCTAGACACCTGCCCTATATTACTTGCAAAAGGATATGTCGTCCTTCCCCCATGAGAACAAGCATTCCGTGAGGGGAAATCTTGTCTTGTTCACCATTACACCTTCGGCTTCTAGAACAGGGCCTGGTATACAGCAGGTGCGCAGTAAATGTACATTCCTATAGATGTTTTTCTCTTCAGATACAAAAGTTTCTCTGTGTGCCAACTCAGAACTCCTCCACGCTCCGCTCTTCATGCCACAGAGCTCCCTCTGCACTGAGAAGGCCACAGTCTCCTCTGCTCTTCCTGGTTAATAACTTAATAGCTTTGTTTTTGTTTTCCACAATTTAAGTGAATTATGTGTAACTAGCTTATTGAGGAATCTCAACTTGGGAATATAAATAGAAACAGTTTTATTTCTTCCAAACCCCAATCCAAATGGGATCCGCTGAAGTCTTTCCTGCTCGGTAGGAGGTCCCTTAATGACATCTTGGGCAGATTCCAAGGTTTTCTTGTCATTTTCGTCTTTAGAACAGCCTCTTGGTGTTTAAGACGAAGCCCTATTTATTTCTAAGGAATGTTCAGCTCAAACGCGATTCGGCGTGGTGGCTCTGGTGGCTAGAAGGGGCCAGGAAGGTCCTCTCCTGACAGGACTGCACTCTGCCTAGGCAGGCCATGCTCATCCTTGAGTGGGGCCAGCTCCAAGGAGACAGCAAAGGGAAAGGGTTCTGGCCGGCGGCAGCCTTTCCTTCCTGTCCATCCATCTGGAGTGTGAGCACCTGCTCTCTCCCACCCAGGGACCCCCCAGGAGCTTCTGGTCCCTGACATCAGCTGCCTCCCTCTCCTGGCTGACCCAGCTGGCTGCAGTCACACCACAGTGCAGACAAACACTATCTTTGTGCCCCACGCTGCGGGGATCTTATAACAAGAGCAGTCTCCGGTCTCATCTGCTTCCTTAGGGAAGGTGGGGGTCCAGCTTCCATGAGTCTGGAAACTGGAAATTAGAGCGGTTGGCACTGCTTCCCCTTGACTGGCTGTTCTGCCCTCCCTCCAATTTCCTTAACCCTCACTCACTCACAGGGTGAGGGCAGGTGGCAAGTGTACTGGCCACCTAGACATCCAGTGAAGGACCAAAATGCCCTAGTCTCCTTCTCAGAGGTGCCTTCAACCTACCCGGGGGGTTCTCAAAGGCCTCCCTCTGCTTTCTCCTGGGAAGGACAAAGCGGTGCTCACCACCAGGCCTGCACTGTACCCCCACAGGCAGATATCTCCTGCAAGTCTGTCTTCTGCAAAGAACTCCGAACACGTAAGGGCTCAAACCTGATGCTTATTTCTCCTGCGGGGAGTCTGCCCTGGGTGCTCAGCTGGCAGTCCTCCTCCAGTCAGTGACTCAGGGGCCCAGGCCACTCCCACCTTATGGACCTGAATCTTCACTGCCTGGTTTCCAAGGGTCCCCTGACCATGGCATTAGTCCAGTTGAGGGGAGGAGACCATGCTTGCAGGAACTCCCACTCACATTCCACTGGTTGAGCCACACCTATTTGCAAAGGCAGTTGGGAAACACAGTTCAGCTTTCTGTCCAGGATGAAGAAAAGAGAAAACGGGGCTGGCAAAGAACCACCTCAACTAGGCAACACTTTGGTTCTGGAAGGATAGAATGTCCACGAAACCCCTCCAAGTGTGGTAGGTAGCTGACAGCTGCAGGCCGCTCTCCAAGTTCATCTTAGTCACTGCTTTTCATGCTCAGCTTTGGGCCTTAGCCATAATTTGGGGCCAATAGGAAAAGCCCAGTTCAATATCCTGTTATGCATGTATAATTAGAAATTAAATGCCCTTTCTTAAAAGATTGCTGGAGGTTTTAGCAGCTATCCTGTGACTGTGATGGCTCTTGGAGGTTCAAATTACAAGAGCTCCTGCTGTCCTCAGAAATGCCGAGATCTGATCTGAGAGAGCTGGAAATATCTATTACTTTAATTTGAATGCTTGGTAAGTCACCATCAGGTTTCAGTGAACACAATAACATTTGGAATCCAGAAGTTTCTCCAGCCACATCCAGAAGTTCTGGAACATAAAGAAGGACCCCTGGAAGACGTGGGGAAGTGGCAAAGCCAGGTGCAAGAGCACAGAGGCCAAGGAGCTAAGTCCTCAATGAAGGTGTCGGGCAGGCCAAGGGACACCTATGAAGCCACACAGAGCATGAGGAGATCCCGTCTGAAGCTGGAGGTAGGTGAATAACTTGGGATGAGGAAAAGGGACAGCAGCTACCCTTCCCTAGAACCAGCTACAAAGGAAAGTACATGAGTTTCCTCTGGGCATCTGAACACAGTGCAGCCACACAACGGAGCATGCTGGACGCTGAGCTGAGTGGCCAGACTGCCAGGGCAATGGCAGGCCAGACTATGGCCTGTCCAGGGCAATGGCAGGCCACTGCCGGGAGTCCTAACAGTGGTAACCAGCAGTATGGTGGCACTCATGCAGGGAGCTCCCCCTGACATGTGCTCGTGTGGTAAGAGAATAAAATACAATTATAAAATATTACAAAGTCATAGAAAATACCATTATCTGCAAGAAATATGATCATATGAAAAGTCCAAAGGAATTCACCTTACAACTTATGACAATATTGAGGTTTCAGTACCATGGTGTCTTAGTTCAAGCTGCCATACCAAGACACCTGGGCTGCATGGCTTAAACAAGAAGCATTTCTTTCCCAGAGATCTGGAAGCTGGGAAGTTCAAGAGCAAGGTACCGACAGATCCAGGGTCTGATGAGGGGCTGCTCCTGGGTTGCAGGTGCTCACTGTCTTCTTGCTGTGCCCTTCATGGGGCTCTACCCTCATGACCTAATCACCTCCCAAAGCCCCAACTCCTAAGCCCATCACGCTGGAGGATAGGAGTTCAACAAATGAATTTCGAAGGGACACAAATTTTTAGTCCATGGCAAGTGGTAGGGTTGGAAATAGTACATTAATCAGTATTTCTAACATGTATCACGAGTAACCCATTTGGAAAAAAAGAACTCCATTGCATCGGCAATAGGAAAAATAAATGCACAGTAGCAATCTTAACAATAAAAACCAATGTGGATAAAACTGCAAGCTTCATACAGGACATAGATGGGATTTAAATGAGTGGAGAGACGCCACTTCTCCCCACGGTAGATGACTGAGCATTGCAAAGATGTCAATATTTTTTTTAAAAGTGTACAGGACAGGGGCGGCTCCTGTGGCTCAGCGAGTAGGGCGTCGACCCCATATACCGAAGGTGGCGGGCTCAAGCCCGGCCTCGGCCGAACTGCAAAACAAAAAAATAGCCGGGTGCTGTGGCGGGCACCTGTAGTCCCAGCTACTTGGGAGGCTGAGGCAAGAGAATCGCTTAAGCCCAAGAGCTGGAGGTTGCTGTGAGCAGTGTGACGCCACGGCACTCTACCCAGGGCGATAAAGTGAG
>CAUYON010169644.1:0-23757 GCA_963573935.1 Arctocebus calabarensis
CCACCAATTACCCTATTGGAGTCACACCTACGGTGCATCTCAGAAGCGTACAGGTGAAACTTACTAAATGCAGAATACAAATGTCTTCATACAATAACTAGGAAAATGCCATGAAGGCTATGTTAAATAGTTTGATGAAAATGTTTCAGATTGCATATGAAGCCAGCACATGTACCCCACGATTGCACTAATGTACACAAGCTATTATTTAATTAAAAAAAAGAAAAAGAAAAAGTACAAGGGAAGAAAGATTTCAGTAGAAGGAAAAAATTCACTAGGAATCCTTCATGCTGCATGCTCTCCACTCTCACGCTGCCTCTGAAAGCTGCAAGGCAGGGAAGTGGGTCAGAGTTCCTTTGGGGCACAGTGGTTGTGATTCAGCTGAAATGGAGTAGAACAGGATGAAAGCCCAGCGCTGGACAGGTTGGGGGGAGTCCAGGTGGAAGCGCTTCACCCCACTTGCCACCAGACCCTCTCTGCTCACCGTGCAGCAGCCGGAGCCCTCCAGGAGCCAAGAAGATCAGCTGTAGAAGTGGTTGGCCTTCGTTTATGAGGGGATTTTGCTTTTTAATTAAAAAAGTGAGCACTTGTGCTTGTTTTCATTAACCATCCTCCAGACAGCAAGATGCTTTCTTTTCTAGTACCCAGAGAGGATAAAAACAGGAACCCAGTTACAGAAGGACAGAAGCAGAACATCCAAGTCCCAGGCTGCACATAAAGCCCTCTAAGCTCCAGGCTCCCCTACCAGAAACATTCCCCCAGCAGGGGCGGTCTGACCTGCCCGTGTCCCAGAGCAGTCCCCCCTCTTTCCCTCAGCCCAAGCTGTGCCCTCTGCCCAAGACGCCACCAAACTCCACCTCTCTGTCTCAAACCCTCTCTGACTTACAATGTCCAGCTCAAATGCCACATCCCTGCCACTTCCCTCTAGAGGTAATGCCTCCTGCCCCACTCCCATGGCATTAGATGTCCTCTGCACCCAGGGCTTGAGTCCTCCCAGAACCGAGGCACTCCTTCCTTCCTCTGTGGCAGGCAGGTTGGGTGTCATTCTCTGTGCTGACAGCAAGCGGATCCAAGAGCAGATGGAGGGAATCTGCTCCAAGTCCCATTGGCAACAAGCACCTGAGATCGTCCTGGCTCCAGGACAGGGCTTCCAAGTCCACCATCTACCATTGGCTGCTGACCTTGGACTTCCTAGTGTGCTTCACTGAATACCTTATACCCAAATGGATGCCAGCCCACTGTCTAGGGGGTTTGTGTACTCTTCCTCTCCTTGTGAACTTTATCCCTAAAACTCAGTATGACTCATGTGGTCTGAGTGATGTAGTCCCATCCCCAATCCCTGCCTTCTTCTCTCCTCACACATGAGCCATACCAGCTTGCACCTATTTCTCTAATGTGGAAAACCCCACTTCTCTCCAGCTCACAGTCTCAGTATCTGTTGTGCCTTTGCCTGAATTTTCTCCTGCCCTCACCAACTCAGCACCACTCTTCTCCTGGATGTCCCCAGCCAGTCCTTCTCATTTCCACCTAAAGAACTCTCCCTCCCAAGGTGTTCCTGGCCCTACACAGGTGAGGTCCACCTGCTTCACAGTCGCAAAGCTCCTTTATGTGCTTGATAGCATAAAGCACATGTTATGGTTATATACTTATTTTTGCTATGATTTATTTAATGGCTAGATCCCCCACTATACTGGCTACATTATATAAATTGAATCACACCTGCTTCCTTCCCCTGGCAGCCCTTGCACCTGATACTGTGCCTACCCGGCATCTATGTATCTGCCCCCCCAACACATACACAAATAAATGAAAAACATGATAAATTATTAAAACAGCCACTGGAAAGATGTCAAACTACATAACCTTGAAACTCCTTTTACTTTAAGAATTCAATAAGAATATCTTTTTAGACAAGAGGGGAAACTCAGCTTCTGTTCATTTAGAAAAGGTCTCTGAGGAAAAATTACTTTTCCTTATCTCCACTGTTGAGCAGGGTGTCAAGGGGTCCTCCAGGTGTAATTGTGCCATCTGCGGAGTATGTGTCTTGGTTCATGTCTCAGGAAATGAGAGATAAAGATGTTGAATGGTGCTTGTTTCATTCGAGGGTGAAACAGACTGATCGGAGGCGGCCAGCAGAGAGGCCTTTGGAAGGAGCCATGAGCAAACGCGCTTCTGAAAGCCCCACAGCTGCCGAGGAGGCGTCCAGATGGGCTGTCGCAAAAGTTGAAGCCCCCACACATAAAACTGTTCTTCTTGCCATTTGCTTAGCTCACCCACAGCAGAAAACAAAAAAGGCTTCCCAGGTTTGTTTGGATGCACTCAATTGAAAACAAATACTGGGCCCAGCTGTCTCCACTCTTGGATTTAAAAGATTAAATCATGACCAAAGAATGGGCTTGTTTCTTACCTTCAGCAAGAGCTGCTCTGAGCCCCGTAGCTGCTCAAGGATCAAATGAGTTCACTGAATTTCTGTTCTGGTCCTTAACAACTGAACTAAAATGAGACATATTCAAAACATTGAACTGACCTGGCTGTGCTAATAAACCAGTGTTTTTCCACGTCTTTTTATCTCACAGCGCACTTGAACCTATAAAACCTCCACAGAACACTTAAATTATTTTAATTTAAAAGAGTTAAAAAAAGAAAGAGTATACTTACTATGCTTGAACTTCTTCTGAAAATAATATAATTACTGATCTTTAAAAATTTCCACAACACACCTAAGATCCTCTCACAGCACCCCAGTGTGCAGCGGCACAACAGCTTAAAAATCACTGCCATAAACTAATTAATTGGCCTTGGACAGAACGTGTAGCCTTCCTGAATTTTGGCTTCTTAACTTACAAAGTGTGGATGAAAGGGTTGTATATGGATTGTCTTTCTCGCAGGATTATAAAAAGGGCCAAGCACACGGAGGAGCAGTACAGGGTCATGGTCCAGAGGTAAACAGACTTGGGTTGAATCTTGGTTCTACCACTTGTTAGCTGTGTGACCTTGGACAAATCACTTAACCGCTCTGGGCTTTGGTGTTCTCATCTTTAAATGTGAATACAAAAAGCACTTTCCTATTACTATAAACACTGAGTATTAAATACGAAGATGTGTATAAAGTTTTTAGTGCATGATGTATATAGTAGGAGCACAAGAAGTTATAGAAGCAGTTTCAGAACCTATATTAATGTAAACTATAAAGTCATAGAATGTGTAAATATAGTCAAGAACATCATGGTTATTTGCCAAGTTAAGCCTCTATCATCTTTTGATCTTTCCTTTTTCAGAGATTATCATCTCCATATTGCATATCTGGAACTTAACTATATTCCCCCAAAATATTTCCTCTAATGGTTTGGGTAACAGTGAGAAACAAATGTAGCTCCCTCGGGTCATACCTCCTGAGCTGAAGATAAAGGATGGGTGGAAAGTACAGAGTTCAGTCACCTAAATCCCCTCTGTAGGTCTAGGAACATTATTTGGCATTCATTTCCAGAACCGAGCAATCTCTTAGGGACTCATGCCAGTATCCTCCCTCTCCCTACCCAATGCATATAGAAAAAAAAAAAATGTATGATTATAAATAATCCTAAATTCTAGCACATCCTTTGGAGTTGTAAATTATGAGCTCATCTTTAGTAACTTGCAGGTATGAGAGCACAACTTTTCACAAGCTAGGGCCCCCCTTACTGGCTGAAAAATCAGGATGGTGCTTGGCATGAAGTAAGTGCTCAATCAATGTCTCTTAAATGAATAATGTGGTTATTATTGATTTGAAGGTTGCCAGAGTATCAGTTATCTATTGCCACAATGATTATATAAAGCAGACTCCTAAAAAGCCTTGGTGACACGCTCTAGGCATTTATTCCTCATATATGTCAGGTCAGCTGCAAGCAGGTTGAGTGGCTGTTTTATCTCTGCTGAAAGGTGATGTGCTTTACCAATGGGCCTCAATTGGTACAAGAGCGAGAAGATGGGAGCTACATTATTTGGCACCCTGAAGCCTCCTCATAACGCCAGGTCCTCAGAGTTCCAAGATTCTGTGTTAGTAGCAGAATAAATGGAGGGGTGGAGGACCCACAATATGCACAAGCAAATACAAGTTTCCCCATTGTTTATGGGACCAGTTACAAATTCCAGTAAGCTGGCTGAGGCCTGAAACAAGCTCTAGCACACTGGCTCTTGTTGGGTTCAAGGAGGCAGAATTTGGGCCAATGTTATTAATGGGCTAAATTTAATGATGAGCCAAGGAGTGGGAAGGACTCCACTGGGGAGAGAAGTGTATGCCTACAGGAAGCAAATCATCCATCTCAGCCTCTGCAAGGGAAGCCATTTGCTTGGCACACATATGTATCACCTCCCAAAGGAGTGTTTCCTTTTCCAGCTCACAGATAAGAAATGTTCAGGTGGTGAGTGACTTATTACATACCTCTGAAAACCTAAATCCAGGGCTCAGAATGATCTCCCTGTGCCCAAAATTGCAGTTGCACACACAATCCAATGTGACTGAATTTGTTTCAAAAGATTTTGTAGAATTCAGCCAAAGTGCCATTTGTCTCCAATTCCTAGCTCCAGATAATCAGTTGAGAGAAACATTTCAATCTTTACTGGTCAGTTCACATAGAAAGAATCTGAATATGGAAGCAAAAGTCAGCCTCTCTTCAAGGTCATTCCACTTCCAGGGCATCTTCCTATATTATATAGTCTGAATATGTAAACTTGCCACTATTCTTTATGATTCACTCATTCATTCAGTAGACATGTATCGAGCCACATGTGGCAGCTACTGTATTAGATGTTAGCACTGAAGACTGAATAAGCCACAGTCCCTAACCAAAAGAGCTATACTTTTCCAGATCAAGAAAAAGTAACCACAAACAATTATAAAAAACATTTGGAAAAATATTATAAT
The DNA here is from genome assembly GCA_963573935.1 of Arctocebus calabarensis. Classification (NCBI taxonomy): domain Eukaryota; kingdom Metazoa; phylum Chordata; class Mammalia; order Primates; family Lorisidae; genus Arctocebus; species Arctocebus calabarensis. Next base: position 4,904 of record CAUYON010169644.1, read on the forward strand.
GAGTATATATGCTGCATGACAGATCAACAAATGAGCTCTAAGGAGATAAGTACTCTATTGGAGATAAGTCCTGAAGGAAAAAGGAAGAGAAAATGCAAGCTGTGTGGGGATATAGATTGCTTAATTTAAACTCCTTCTCATAATTCTTCTAGGGAATATCAGAAAGCTAGAATTCTCATTGTGCAGGCTCCCTTGCAGCTAAGGTGTAAATACAAATTAGATTCCACCAATTAGATGTCTCTGAGTGGGATTTCAAAGACAGAAATAAGCAAACTAAACTGCCTGCTCTCTTTTGGATTGCTTCTGCTTAGAGGAAAATCCTAGGAATACGAAGTTTTTCCATGGTAGCATTTCAAGGCCTAATTTTCAGTTTTGTATTTTTCAATAGGCATTTAAAATGGGAGCAGAGGTCTTTGATTCCAGAAAACTCCCATCATCTTCAGAAATAGAAATTCCCTGGAATTAATTCTAAGATGATATAGGAATGATTCCAGTGATTTTTCTTAGTCCCTGGCAGGGGTGAAGAACCAGTAGCTTTGGGGTAATATGAGGCTTTCTAAATCCTTGACTGTAGTCTTTTGATTGAATCTTAATTTTTTTAGTTTTTATTTGGTCAAGAGGTTGCACTTGGGGATTTTCAAGGTCACATGTGTCCTTGAGCCCACAGGTTTTATACCCCTGACTGCATCATCACTTGTTTAGAATTTGGAAGAAAACAAAGGCTCAAAGATGAGAACTTGAGATTTGCTACCTAAGCATAATGAGTTTGAAGGCAGAAACAATGCCATTACAATTTGAAAATGGGTTACATGGCAGATAATACCAAAAGTGACTTAACTGGTCACCTCTGAGTTTCCAGCTATGATGATCCAAATTGTATCAGACTTGCCTTCTACCATAAATAATCATAAAACTGGAAAAGGTATGTAAGGCAACTGTTTTCAGACATACCACAAGAGGCTCAAAAGACTGACATTTCTGGGAGAAGAGAAATTCACAGGTGAGCTTCATGATTGCTAGGGAACAACTTCCTAGCTGTGGACTGGAATCCAAGCAAAGCATAGTGACCACATAGTGAGATGAATAGGTGGAGGGACAGGAATGCACATAGCAGGTGCTGGAGAGGAAAAAGCTATGGATTGTAGAGGGGGAGGCTACCTGTAAGTCACTGACTGAGGGCTTTTACACAAGCAAAAGGTGTGTCTACCTGAGGCTTGCCACATAGAAGAGAATAGAGATATTAGAGTTGGGCAGTATCCAGAAAATTGAAATTCTGGCCCAGGGAGAAAAGAACAAGACCTCATTGACACTTTGTTAATTAGCAAGATGGGCATCTAGCTGAGAAAACAGAAGGGCCCTGATTTAGGTTTAAAGACCACAAGCCACAGTAAGTCCTATGATAAACACACTAACAGATTTTAAAATCATGGTGTGATAAGATTTACAGAGGCAAAATGTAGAGAGTAGATCCCCCAAATTCTTGTGTTCAAGAATTTGGCTTTAGGCTCCCCCCACCCAGATTAATCTTTACAAAGCAGAAATCAACACAAGCTAAAGGTACTCAACTATTACTTGAGCCAATTCCAAAAATATCAATGTGATTCATCCATTTTGTTCAGCAAAAGTTTAAAAGTACTAGACATGCAAGGAAAAAGAAAACATGGAAATATGACCTTTAGTAGAGAAAAAAGTCAATTGAAAATCAAGCCTGAACTAGCACAGACATATTACTTAGCAGATTAAAACTTTAAAGCAGCTATTATAATATGCTCATTGAACTAAAGGAAAATGTAATCTGAATGAGTGATCAGATAAAGAAGCAAAGAAGGAAGGTTATATTAAGGAATCAAATAAAAATTCTAGACTTAAAAACTGAGATAAAATCATTTCATGCACTTAATGGCAACTTGAAAATGCAAATAGTCAATTAACTTAAAAATGGGTCAACACAAATGCTCCAATCTGAAGAGAAGAAGGAAAAAGTGCTCCAATCTGAAGAGTGGAGGGCATATCACATGTGTAGTGAGAGTCCCAGAAAGAGAAGAAAATAAAAACAAAAGCAAGAAAACATGTTTCAAGAAATAATGAGCAATGGAAAAAAACAGTGGGAATTTTCAGAGCCTAGAATAAGCTATTCTATGCTTATTCAATGAGCATATGTATACATTAAGGATATACAAAATACTCAAAAGAGCAAACTAAGCAGAGTCTGCCAAATTTTTTTGACCCCAGAACCTTTGTACCAAGGAGCACATCACAGAGCTATGTTCTGTAGAATTCACTTTGTGAAACATCATCGTAGATATCGAAAATGTAGTTCGGGCACTTCTTAAAGATATAAGTGATCCCGGGATGTCACAGGGTGAATAATATTCAAGGAATGGATGACAGTTACAATGACAAGAGTACTATCAGAGGTCGAGAAGGACATAGGAAGGAAAAGTGGAATGGGCTAAAAACAAACGTCCTCCAAACATCCTGGTCTTGGCCCCAAGCCCAACTAACAGTCTCTGCTTAACATCTCCAGATCCACAAGCACCACGCAGTACAAGCAGCCCCAGGAGCCACAAGGGAAATCTGGGTCCAAGATTCAGAAAATTCATTTCACCAGAGGAGAGAGAAACCTTGGAGAAGTGTCAAAATCCAAGTGGAGAGGATTGCTTTGAGTTTTCATTTCATTTTCTGACAGTGACACAAATGTAGGAAAAGCCATTTGATGGAAAAAAAATAGCATGAAACCACAAATCACAGGTCCCTGGATCACAGCTGAGTCTGACCAATACTTTCTATGTGATAAATGAAAGAATCCAGAGAATAGTAAACAGAATACACTGCAAAATATAATACAGACACTCAAGTAATAACTAAGAGACAACTTCATGAGACAGCCTACAGAATAAAACCTGAAAATACATAACCCTTTTATTTATGATGCACATTGGATTTACTATTACATTTGATCTTTATGACAACCCGCAAGGGATGTGTCATCTTTTCCATTTTACAGGAAAAGAAATCAAGAAATCAAGAAAGAAAGAATCAGGGAAGTACCCGGAATTTCCAGAGACTATATAATTAATTCACAACAGGACTGAGACAAAAATGGAGCTCATTTCTCTTAGTTAACCCATAGTGCCAAAGGAAAGAACCAGCCAAGCTTAATCCATGGCAAAATTGTAAAATGTATGCACTTTCCCACTTCTTTTGCCATTTTCTTCTCCCCACCCTGGTTCCCTTCCACCACCACCCCCTTGATATTCTGTTACCTAGAAATATCCTTAATCTGGGAGCTCTTTCCTTCTGTGGCTCCATGGATTATTGTGCAAAGGCCCTGCCTCTCTGCTTCAGTCTCTCCAGTCATAAAATGGGAGAGAGAGTGATGTCCACACAAGATGACTAACCACAGGCCAGGTGTGGTGGCTCATGCCTGTAATCCTAGCACTCTGGGAGGCTAAGGCAGGTGAATTGCCTGAGCTCACAGGTTCAGGACCAGCCTGAGGAAGAGTAAGACCTCATGTCTAAAAATAGCTGGGCATTGTGGTGGGCACACATAGTCCCAGCTACTCAGAAGGCTGAGGCAAGACAACTGCTTGAGCCCAAGACTTTGAGGTTGCTGTGAGTTATAATGCCAGGGCACTCTACTAAGGTCAACAAAGTGAGACTCTATCTAAAAAAAAAAAAAGAGAGAGAGAGAGATGGCTAACTACAGACTCCTGGTGCACAACTCCACACAACAAATGACTAAAGCAAGGAATACACAGTAACATTTGCATCAATCATCTAAGGGAGAGTGCTGGAGTGCAGTAGGGTAGTGGAGAGTCACATGTGGTGAACTGGAAGCTCAGGAGAGCAGTGTGGAGACACAAACATTTGCAGCTCCCTCTTCCTCATCCTGATTAGATAAACCTGGAGTGAGATGAGACTTCCCCTTGTGGAAAAAAGGTAGGCAGAAGAATTCTCGCTCATGGATTGGCAGAATTGACATCATTGGAATGTTCCCGTTGCCCAAAGTGACTCCCTGATTCAGTGCAATTCCCAGCATAATACCAAAAGCCCTGACTTCAGCATCATACAAGTTATCTATATAATAAAAACATTTGTACCTCCTCAGCAAAGTAGAACCTCTATAGTTGACCACCTTCCTATGTTGACCACCTCCTTAAGCTGACCTAATTTTCACAGACTGGATGTGCACCACATGTACATATCAGTACAACAACCCTATTTCTGTATGTTGGCAGTTTATGAGTTACTTGGGTGGTCAACTTAAAGTTTCTATTATATTTTAAAATTTTAAAAAATGCAAAATATTACTGAAATTTAAAAAGTTGTTTTTTAAAAATATAAGCAAAATTGACAAATAATTAGGTAAACTAAGTAGAAAGGAGAAGAGAACCAAATAAAATCAGAAATAAAAAAGGAGATATTACAATGGATACCACAGAAATAAAAAGGATAATTAGAGACTATTATGAATAACTATATGCCAATAAATTCAAAAACCTAGAGGAAATGGATAAATTTCTGAACACATACCACCTACCAAGATTGAACCAAGAAGAAATAGAAAACTTGACTTGAACAATACTAAGTAATAAAACTAAATCAATAATAAAGTTTCCCAACAAAGAAAACCCCTAGACCAAATGGCTTTACTGCTGAACTCTACCAAACGTTTCTAGAAAAATTAATATAAATTCTTCTTAAACTATTCCAAAAAGTGAAGCAGAGGGAACTCTTCCTAATCCATTCACAAGGATGGCATAACCCTGCTATTAAATCAGAACAAGACACAGCAAAGAAGAATGATCTTGATGAACATAGACATAAAAAAAAAACTCAACAAAATAACAGCAAACCTAATCTAACAACACATCAAGGGAGTGTTGATACACATAATACACCATAATCAAGGGAGAGTTATCTCCAGAATGCAAGGATGGTTCAACATACACAAAACAAGCAAATAATTGTAGCAAACTAAAAAGCCTCTGCACAGCAAAGGAAGCAGTCAACAGAGTGAAAAGACAACTTGAAGAATGAGAGAAAATATACTTGGTATATCACATCAATGGAACAAAGGACAAAAAATATACAATCATATCAACAGGGACAGAAAAGGCATTCGATAAAATTTAATGTGACTTCATAATGAAAATTCTCAATAAATTAGGTATAGAAAGAAGTACCTCAATACAATGAAGGTCATATGTGATAAATCCATAGTTAACATCATATTGAAGAGAAAAAGCTGAAAGTTTTTTTTCCTAAGAATAGGAAAAAGAAACACCACTCTTATTCAACATATTACTGAATTCCAAGCCAGAGCAATTAAGCATGAGAAACAAAATAGAGGGCATGTAAGCTGGAAAGGAGAAAGTCAAATTGTCCCTGTTTGCAGACAACATAATCTTGTATATAGAAAGCCTTGATGACTCCATCAAAAAAAAAAACAAAAAACAAGATAATTGATAAAAAACTAAATAAAGTTTCAGGATACAAAATTAACATACAAAAATCAGTAGTATTTCTGTGCACAAACAACAAACTATCTTAAAAAGAAATCAAGAAGACAATCCATTTATAGCAGCTACAAAAAAATACCTAGTAATAAATTTCACCAATGAGGTGAAAAATCTCTATAGGAAAAACTAAAACTCACTCATTGAATGAAATTTAAGAGGATACAAACAAATGGAAAGATGTCCATGCTCATAGATCAAAAGAATAAATTTTGTTATGATGACCATGCTACTCAAAGCCATCTACATTTTTTTTTTATAATTTTATTGGATCATAATTCTGTACATTGGTGCAATCATAGGGCACGATTCATATACATTCAGAAATGTTTTGATCGTACTGTTACAGTTAGCCTTCATGGCATTTTCTTGATCACTATATAAAGACATCTTCATTTCTGGTACTTTGATATTTTTGCATGTTTGCCACTCTTGTGTCAACCTATCTTAGTCATCAGGTTTCACCCCATATTTTCTTTTCTCTCACACTTTACATTAGTCTTCAGATTCAGAAAGAAAAAGTCCTATGTTATTTGTGTTCAGGTCATTACATAGGATTCGTCCTCTGTCCCCTTAATTCAAGAGCATCTTTTGTCTCAAACATGAGCTTAGGTTTTGGAAATAAATCTGCCCTGGAGGAGAGCCTGTCTGTTTGCTATCTCCTTCACAGGATAAAAGGCACATGAGAAAATAATACCAGAAAAGGAATCATTTAAGATGATGTGTAACACTCTCACTTTGTGTCTTTGTGTAGCTGTTGGATGAATGTCTGCCAAACAGAAGGCTCTGAGCATCATGAAGTCAAGTCTGGGCCTTTTTTTTGTTGCTGTTATCAGTTGCCTCCCTGGTCTCTACCACAGAGTCTGGAATTGGTGAGCGGAGGTACAAAATCCACATAGACTAAAGTTATCAGAGAAGAGATCTAGAAGATGGCTAATAGATACTTACAGATCAGGGCAAATGACATTTAAAAATGTCCACTTGGAAAAGCTTCCCATGCCCAAGCCTACAAAAATTACAGAAAGAAGATAATTAACACCATATTAGATTATAACCCAAAGGATAAAACAAATATAAATAAGTTCATTTAGATTATAATGCAAAGGATAAAACAAATATAAATAAGTTCTTGTGATTAAATATATTTAAAAATAGGAAGAAAGAAGATTTTCTACACAGAGGATTTCTAAATAATGTACATATATCCCCCCATACACACAGACCCACCACATTGGAGGTTACCTTGAATTCCCTTCTCCTTCAGGGTGAGCTGCATTTAAGGACCTGTTTCCAAAGAAAAGACTATAGAAGCAGGTCTCACTCTATCGCCCTCGGTGGAGTGCTGTGGAGTCACAACAGAAGTGGAATCACACTGAAATAAAAGGGAATTCAAGGTAACCACATTGGTGGTCCCAGCTACTTGGGAGGCTGAGGCAAGAGAATCATGTAAGCCCAGGAGGTGGAGGTTGCTGTGAGCTGTGACTCCAAGCACTCCACCAAGGACGATAGAGTGAGACTCTGTCTCTACAAAAAAAAAAAAAAAACCTATTTATAAAAAAAAAGACTATAGAAAGCAAAGACATTAATAACATTAATAAAGAAAAAGAAATGAAAGAGATAGTAATATAGTTGGAGAAACCTAGAAAATGTATTATTAATATGTACTTGTTGAATGCTTATCTATTAATATAAATATTTTTAGTATCTATTTTGAGTCTACTATGAAAACTCAATTATCTACTTCCATAGAATATGAGTGAGGATTCTATTGTTAATTGTTGAGGATTATTAATCTTCACTCATTGTTGTATGAGTGAGGATTAATATGTGTTGAACAAATATTAAGTGCCTTGTACAGTGCCAAACAAATTCCCACTGAATCCTTGTCACAACACCTAAAATGACATATAATGCATTGTTCTCATCAGAAAATGGTGAAATGACTTGTCAAAATTTAAAACACTGAGAGAAGAGTGCTGGATGTTTACATTGACCTAATTAACTCCAAAATCTGTGATTTCTATGGTAAGTGGTTCATCGGTAATTTTATTTATTTGTCGGTACAAGGATATTTATGAAAATTAACAATAGAATCATGATTGCAATATTATAGAATGTCTTCTTAATAAATTTCTATTTGCATTTTTGATTTGCACTTTAAACCAAGGAAGAAAAATCAGATTATTCCATATAAAACTGTATCTCACTTCCAGTGACATTAATTTCAGAAATTCTTATTATTTCTGGTTGTCATCATAGTCTTTGTTTTCTTATATTCAAATATAACTTTACGGTCTTGTTGTCATTTATTATGCTCTTTTCCTTTTAAAATCTAAGTATATTATCCATGATAAATAAAGAATATATGGTAGTAAGCATAAATATGTTTAAAGGATGATCAAATATTCACATGTTGTAAACATGGTTTTAAAACATACTTCACCTTGCAAAAACTAGATAGATATACTATTAAATAGATAATCTGCCCAGCATGTGTATCATAACTTACAATATCATGTAGACTGAATGCCACATTTTCTAATAATATAAATGAGTTGCTTAGAGAAGGCATGTGAGGTTGCCAAGCTTGTTAGCAGGTTGAAAGGTGCCACAGACAGGATGTCAGAAGCATAACCCTAGAGGTCCTTCCAACCCCTTGGTTCTCAAGTGTTGCTTATGATTAGATATCTTGTGGTTTTTCAAGCATTCCTTTCCAGAGAATGGGACAAGGACCGCATTCATATTAGGTCCATCCACGTGCCAGAGGATTTGTTGCTGTTGTGGGATCTGACACCTCTCACAGCAAGTTCCTGGATTACGAGGTGAGATCAGAGGAAGTTGTTCCCACAGGTTGAAGAACAAAACCTTAACACATAGTATTCTATCTTCTTCTCCTTCTCAGACTCCCTCTGTTAAGATCTCCAGAGGAAGAGATCACCAGTGGAGCCCACAAGTGAAATTTTTAGCATTTCATAAGGCAAGCTGTGGGAAAAAGTTTTTATTAATGTTTTGTGTTTAACACATGGAAATCATAATAAATCCTTCTCTACAAAAACAAAGCGGGCCTTCCAAGGTAGGTGGAAAATTCTCTTGTTAATTCTCTGTATGTTAGAATGCAAGAGGAAGCTAAATTGCTCTATAATAATAAAAAAAATTTTATAAATGTAAAGTGTTCAGGAAAAATTCGAGGTGAAATTTAAAGGACAGAAAGAAGAGGCAAGAGAAAGCAAAACGTTTGACTTAAGAGAATAAAATGGCGCAAATATTTCATTTCTATAATGTAAGGTTTGTAACAGAAACATCCCTTGTCTGTTTCCAGATCAACTATAGAAAATAATCATTGCACAGTCATGCTTTGGTTAATGGATTTTTAGGAGAAACTAAAAAGGTGTTAAGTTTTATATCTAGTTATAAATGAAGGACCAAGACAATTGGAGCCATGGAGAGAGAAGATAACCAATAGTGTTTTATAGAAATGATAGATATGAGAATCACCCATGTTCTCCAGGCCACCTGTCTCATCTTGACCTTCTTCACTTTGTGTGTATCCAGTAACAGGAAACCCCTTAGTACAATCTTCAAATACATTTCTAGGCATCTTTCCATTTATGCTTTAATATAGAAGATGGTATCTACAATTTAAGCTTCAGAAAAAAATATATGACATAAACAACTCTGAGTGTGAATAGTTTGGTTAATAGGCAATGTTTCAGATATTTCTTCCCAGAATAAATTTTAAAACAATTAAAAATATGTATATGCTTTACTTCTCTTAAAATCACAGTTCTGTGCCAAATAAGATACAATAAAATATTGAAAAAATACAAAAACCTTACAAAGTTCTCTTTTCCCAGAAGACAGGGCATGACCCAGACATAAAGGAGTTAATACTTCTTGTTTGGATTTTTTTCCTTTAAATTTTTTTTATTTGTATAAATGTTTGGGGTGAATGCTACTTTCTTACGCATTGAAGATTTGATGAATAATATCGTCTTAAAAAATGTTGAGGGATTCTTCTCCTGTTTTCCCAGAATAGACAGCTATGCCATGAACCTGAGGACAGAAAAGCACCCACTGTCAGTTATTCTAAACATAGTGGGGCCTAGGAAACATTAGAGAGAGGAGACTGCTCCCACGTGGAGCATGGCTTCCCTCCAGGCACTTCACTAATCTAAGACGGCCACCTAGAGGAAGAAGGCTCTAGCTGTAAGTAACATTGGGCTCTGAGAGGAAGGACCAGGCTCTTAGAGAAAGGCAATTTACATAACTCTCAATGGAGACCCTGAGAGAAGAAATCATCCATCAGGTGCCCAGTCTGTCCACAACTTCCATAGAAAGCATTGCTATTTGGGCAGCATCTTTCACAGAGAAAGGACATCATTTTGTGGAGTGAAGGGGCACAGTCCCCAGCACCATTGTAAGGTGAATCAGTCTCATTTGTGCTCCTTGAAGTCAAAGCCCTAAGAAAGAACATTTCCAGGACTTGGGATAGATGTGAGTTTTGGGGGATAGTAATCCCCAGCTCGCAGAAGTGGTCTTGCTGAAAAATGCTAGCAGTTATGCCCTAAAGGAAAGAATGTGCTGGAGGGCCCCGCCAGGTTACAGCTGGGGATTAATCACCTGTCTGGGGCTGTGGGCCATTGCACTCTGTTCCCTACTTCAATTTACACAATAACTTTCAGTTAGTCATATAGGGAAGTCGGCAAACAGAACAGACAACCCAGCACCTTTGTGGTTTATCTTCATTGTTATTTATCTCCAAGGTGTGTACATGCTTTGCTACATTAATGCTGACAAGGAATTGTTATGACAGTTTTTGTTACCTTTTTGTGTTCTTTATTCCTGGATATTGTTATCTGATGACTTGAGGTATTAAGAATCTTAGTAAAGATGAGATTTTGCTCAGTGCTGGAGTGAGCCTCAGTCTCCCCTTTTTAAATCAATCATTTCATCTGCAGTGCTTCCTCTGTGTCATCAACCAAGTAGGTTAGTGTACAGCAAAACTGGAAAAACAAGGAAAGTTCCCAAAGGAAGAAACACTGGTCTAATCTGTAAAGTGTGGTGGAACACACATTATCCCTTGGTCTCCTCCCACCCTCCCACAATTAATTGAAGGGACTGAACCTTCAAGACAGAGATCACAGGGGATGCCTCAGACTGTGCTCTCCCTATTCCATTGGCCCACACTCTGAAGGAGTCTGTAAGAAGAGAAGTAGACCAGTCTGAGTTTTAATAAGTAATATTTGAGCTTTAGCCCCCTTCTCCTTCCCCTCCAAGGGTTAGCTTTGCTGTCGTTTCATAATTGAAATTCATTACTTCTTCATATTTCCTTTTCTCAGTTACTGAATTCTCCACTGCTTCTTGTCTGTCCCAATTCAGCGAGAAGTACTCGTCATCACCATCTTCTGGTCCTCCTGCTCCCTCCCCTACTAATGCAGGACCCCTCCTTCAGCACCACAGAAGGTAAAGTGGTGTGACACAGACAGGCCACCCTTCCACTCTATCGTCTTCCTATTTAACCATGACAAGTTCATCAAGCAAAAAGAAGCTTTAGATGCCTTTTCTTTTGATTTTTTTTGAAGGATTTGAGTAATTTAATAAAGTGGCTATGAATAAATAGAAAAAAAAACTTGAAGACAATATGACATTTTTTACACCTATAAAGTCACACGCCCTGGGAGATTAGAGTAAGTGTATAAGTAGTGAAGTAACACTTAATAAATAGAACTTTGGCAGTATAGAAGTTTAGGAGTGATGCTAATAAAATTAATGCAGATGATATCCAGGCCAGGCACAGTGGCTTGCGCCTGTGTCCTAACACTCTGGGGGGCCAAGGCGGGTAGATGGCTTTAGCTCAGGAATTTGAGACCAGCTTGAGCAAGAGCACGACATCTCTAGAAATAGTCAGACATTGTGGAAAGCTCTTGTGTCCCCAACTATTATGGAGGCTGAGACAAGAGAATTCTTTGAGACCAAGAGTTTGAGGTTGCTGTGACCTATGACACTAAAGCACTCTGCAGAATGCAACCAAGTGAAACTTCATCTCAAAAAAAAAAGAAGAATATAGAAAATGCCTATTTGTAGGTCATCAACATGTTAATTGGTACATTTTAAGATCTTATTACTGTCATATACTTTTTAAATATGTTAACTATAAATTTCATTCCAGGAACATGCATGTGTGAAAATTTCATGAATTCCACAGTTGTATGAATATCTTTTATTCTTTTCCTGTCAGGGAGTATCCTGTTTGCTATAAGTAAGGGGAAATTCCAAATTAAAATAATTTCTATAGGGCGGCACCTGTGGCTCAAAGAGTAGGGTACTACCAGCCCCAAATACCAGGGGTGATGGGTTCAAGCCTGGCCAAAATGTCAATAAATAATATTATTATATAATTTCAATATAAAAATATATCATAAATCACATCAAGTTCCAAGGTTGGAGAAACAGTCACTCAACATATCCCTATAGACATAGGTATTTTTTGCCTTTTGCTTTATCCTACCATCTTTGGCATGCCAGTTTGCTCTTGGACTAGATGTCTTCAAAGGAAATAAGAGACATGCATCTGTTGCAAGAATAAAGTCAAGAGCTAAAAATGCCCAGCAAAACAAACAATGACTTTTTCTTCATGCGCATCTTAAAAAAAAAAAAAATCAGAGATGTAAGCTTTCCTAGAACCATTCTTGCCTTCTATCTCTCTCTCTCTCTCTCTTTTTTTTTTTTTTTTGAGAAAGAGCCTCAAGCCGTTACCCTGGGTAGAGTGCTGTGCCATTATAGCTCACAGCAACCTCCAAGTCCTGGGCTTAAATGATTCTCTTGCCTCAGCCTCCCAAGTAGCTGAGACTATAGGTGCCCACCACAATGGCCAACTATTTTTTGATTGTAGTTCTCATTGTACTTTGGCAGGCCCGGGCTGGATTCAAACCCACCAACTCCGGTGTATGTGGCTGGCACCTTAGCCGCTTGAGCTACAGGCGCCGAGCCTTCCTCTCATTTTTAATTACTAAGATTGTTTCATACATCCATTTTCTAATTAATCCATTAGAAAATGAAATAAATTATCTTTAGAGAATGAGACTGCTCCATATTGAAGTGTTCTAAAATTTTACAACTTTTAATAAAGCCAGAAAAGGATGATGATGATTAAGATAATGATAATGATTGATACTGAATTGGCACCAATTGTTACTGTTAAGCCATATAAAGACTACATATATTGGACCCTACTTTAAGAAATGCCTGGCAGAAATTATCGTTCAAGCTATTGGAGTCCATATTTATATACCATGCAGAACACAACCTATGTTAGAGGAGAAATGATCAAGGGGATAAATAACCAATAGAGGGATGAAAGGGAATCAGAGGGTGTGATATGTATCAAGCCCAATGGGAAGAGAGTCAAAATGGAGTGGTCACATGTTGTACATGTTTCAGTTGTAAGAACAAGTATGTGCAGAAGAAACATTCTGATCCAAAAGCTCCCACATAAATAGGTTTCCCTTCCTCACATAGTCGAAGGTAAAAATTCTAACTTCCAAGCCACCAAAGAAATATTCAATCTTTTTTCAAGATGGCAAGGCTGCCTACTGCTCTACTTCAATACTTTTATGTCACACACATCATAGTTATGTACAACTTTAAGATTTACCTACATACTTGAGCAAAGCAGGAATGCTCACCCTCCTTTATTAAACTTATTTCAACTCCAGTCATTCTTCTATGACTACTGAGTTCCACTTTCTTGAAAACCAACACTCAACAGGAGTTGTATTTCCCTGCGAAACTTTCTCTTACCCTCGGCAGGACATACGTCCTCTCCCGGGTAGCATAAAAGTTAAGAAGCTGACAACTTAAATGAAACTCACCTGGTTTGCATCTCTCTTCTAATGAATGTTCATGTGATATTAGGGCAATACACTGTCTTGGTCTCAGTTTCTTTATTTGTAAATTAGGGAGTCAAAATAAAATAAGACCAAGATGAAAAATTATTCTTATAGGAGAGATTTTCCTATTAATTTAAGGTATATTCATTACTAACAGGCTTGGTCCAGTACCCGATAGATGGAAAAATTTCAGTAATTGATATCAACTAAGAAAATGTAATGCATTTTAGGACAATTGACCATTTACCACTTTTCTATATATTTACCTTCAAATTATGCCAAGCTTTCACTATTAGTTTCACAAATGAGAGTTGATCTCTCTGGCTAAGAGGTATAAATCAGAACAGCTAAGTGAAATGATACTCACACTTTAAGTGTTTATAATAATCACAAAAATTTGGCAGAAAATGGAAATTTTCTGGCTGTCCCTTAGATATTTTAATGCAGATGGTTATTTTTGGCTGGAATATGCATGTTTATACATGGTGTAGGTAATTGGAATCAGTGCATGGATGACTTGTGGAGAAGTGCCGTTCTACAGTTGAATGGGATAGTGAGCATGCTTTGACAAAAACTTGCTTAAAGGAATGAAACTATAAATTCATAATTCTTCTAGCTGTGCCACATGTCTTACTGTTGCTATTTAAATGAAGTATTCAAAAAATAATGCCAGCCTTTTAGAGGTGAAATAGAGGTATATATTGGTGTATACTAAACTGATGTACAAATTTGAGTTAACGTACTTTTGATATTTTCAAAGACATCACCATTTTCTTTACTAAATAGTATTTGAATACAGTAGATACACAATGCTAACTTGTTTATTCATTAATTTAATACTGCAGCTAAACTATATGGACAAACTCCTCTTAAAAATATTCCTATCTAATATGATCACAGGGCAAATCCAATGAATGTGTATTGGGTAAATATTTCAGTGTAGAATAATTATTGAATCTAAAGTCTTTAGTCATTTGCTTGATTTTCCCTTACAGATCTCAAGTAATAACCTTTCCAACACTTCACTAAAATATTAATAGACCTTTTTATAGGTTTTCTTAAGTAATCATGGAAGCAAAGACAATACAAAGTTAATATAGTGAGGAGGTCATACATTCCCTCCTGGGGCACATTATTGCCTGCATTACAATTTTTTAACTCTCCAGGGCTACATTTTTCCAATAATGTGCATAGACAGTTCCATTATCATCAGAGGGAGTTGAACATTAATGAATCACTCAGCATAAGTAGAAAAATGTTCCATATCTCTTCACATTTACTAAGAACAGTGGTTGGGCAAGTTGAAAAGTGTCTTCCCTGAATATTTATTCTTAATTTCGGCTTGGATTCACCGTATGCATTAGTGTACCAGCCGCTTTCTAATACAGGGTACTAGAATGTAGCTTTACTTTAATGTAGCTTCTCTATCTAAGAAATATGGATTTTCCTTGCAGTGTTTTCTTTGGATATGGAGAATTCATAGTGATGTATTTTATTCTTTTCTTTTTCAACTGTTGTGAATGAGGAAGTGAGTTAAACGGAAGCAAAGTGTAACCAGTGAAGTGAAGGCAAATGCCGTTGAGAAGTGAAATCTGTGCTTAATTAACTGGACAGAACCTCTTTACTTATAGAACCTTGTAATACTGAATAGGATCCATTCAGGCGATAAGTCATTGCACCGGGCCTTTATTTTTGACAGGGTGTGATTATGAGTTCCCCATGTAACATGCAAATAAATATTATTCGAAGAAGAACAGAATGTGACATTCTGTTGGCCAAAGAATGTAATTTCCTAATGCTTGCTTCTGTGACAATTTTCCACATGCCCCACAGAGATTATTTCTCATTCACTTAAATGTGGAAAAACCTTATGTAGCAAGAGCTTAGTTACCCAGCTCTTAGGTAGACATACTTGAAAATGGCCCTTGAAGATTCCTGCATCCTGGTTTTGCCCCTCTGTAGAATCTTCTCCTTCTTTTGCTTTTCTTTTAACAAGCAAAACATGTCAAGGGTGACAGATACCACTTCCATCCTGCTGGCATTCCCTTGTCCTCTGTCACTTGGTCAGTGTGATGATGCCAGCTGTCATTTTATGACATGACTTATGGAGGGAACTCAGGAGAGACTCCAGCCAACATATAGACCAGCCAGCAACTGAACGTTGCATTCTGAAAGCCCAAGGGAACAAATCACATCAACCAGCACATGAGTGAGCATGGAAGGGAATTTTCCCCAGGTAGAGTCTGGAGAAGATGGAGCTTTGGCCACCATCGATCACAGTGCCAGAGATACAGAGTCAGAGGACACAGCTACATTATGCCCAGATTACTGATTCACAGAGCTCTGAGATCATAATTGGTTTTTGCTTTAAACCACTAAGTTCTGGGACAATTAGTTATGCAGCAATAAATAACTAATGCATTCCCAGATACTAGTATTGATTTACATATGAATAATATAAAGTAAGAGAAAAATGATTTGATTTATAATCTCCTTTATTTACTAAATGATATTACTGTCAAAATGTTGATGTTTTATGTATTTTTAAATGTGTTACATTTGCAAAACATACCTACCTTTATCACAATGATCCTACTTTCCTCTAATTCATTTAGTGTTAGAGAATAATGACAAATAGACATTTTAAAAGTTCTCTTTATATACATTTTTCTAAAATATACTAAACCCCATATACATAGTAACTAAAGAACCAGTGCTTAACACCACACACACACACACACACACACACACACACACACATACTAGGTATGGAGTTGAAGATAAATTAATTATTATATATTTGTAAGTTTTTTTAAAAGCCAGAGTTTAAATGATTTTAAAGGCAAGTATATTTCCCATGTTTCTGTAAGAATGTAGTAAATTTTTACTTATGCAGTTTTACAAACATCTTCATTTTCAGAAATCAATGCTTATATTGTGAATATAATCAACATAAAACATATAAAATACCATAAATTAGTAATGACATCTTGAATATACATTCATATGCACATTCAGGAAGAGTTTATTAAAAAATTTTCAGATATAATCTTTCAACCACTTTCATTTCAGAAAGATTTCATAGAGTGAAATATTATTGATTATACCATTATAAACACTACATAGTATTAAAATTGGATTAGATTTATGACTAATTATTTTTGAATACCTCATTTGCTATTCTAAGAGGTAATGAACATGAACAAAATATTTATCAAGGTAAAATATATTTGAAAACAAATTTCATTGTACTATTTTATTTAAGCAATTATGTTAGTTGAAACATACTATTAAAATAATAATGAAATAAATGAGGTAAATATAAAACAAATAGAAAATTTTAAACTAAAAATAAGACAAATATTACTTTAAAAGGATTATAATAATTCTCATAGAGATATTTTGCAGTAGCATAATGTGAAGTAAAGAAAAATTAGTTGGAGTGTCTACATTGAAATATTCAGAACTTTTTGTTTGGTTTTGTGTTATATACATATGATCTTGACTGATCTCATCTAAAGAATGAGTTAACAATATTTTCAATAGAGAACATAACTTTTAACTAGATTTATAATTAGGCAATAAATATGCAATAATCTTTCTTCTAAGAATGCATAAATTTTAAAAATGGTTCCCATTGACTTCTAAGATATTTCACCTTGTGTCTGAAGTTGGACTCTTTATGGAAGAAAGATTCCTTACTCATACAGAGGTCATCTCTAAAAAGATTTTGAGATGTTCTAATTTTTTTCTTTAGGAATTCTTCCCACTGCATTATATGTTGATTTTTCTTCAGGTATTAAAACTTAATTTCATAAGCTTGCTTACACTAAAGAATAAATACAGTAACTGCTAATATCATAATTATTTCTAAAACATTGGTGAGATTGAGGCAAGAACCCAAATGAAACATTTTTGTTTTTCTAAAATAATATTTAGTGTTTGCTAGACAGTTATCCTAAGAAGAAAAACTTTCAGGTAAGTTTATATAATTAAAACTAAATTTTACTTACTTGTACATGTGATTTATCAAAATGTTGAGATAAATATTACTATTTAATGCTTTTGGAATTATATAGAATTTAAAAGTTCATATATTGCAAAAGAAATATTTTTAAATTTTTAATTGTTTCAGTTAAGGTTTACATTATATTCTAGAAATAATAATAATAATTAATCACCTTTAGAACATGAAGTTAGACCTCAATTGTACATTTTAATGATGCTATTATATCTACTTCATAGGATAATTTCTTTTTTAATTTAAAAAATTACGTATTTCTAATGCTGAAGTTCATCTCTAACATTTATGCTAATATTTCTAACTTCTGTCCTCCTAGGATAGGGCAAGATATTAATTTAATTAATGTATCATTTGACTTTTTCCATATCATAAGTTAAAGTTTAGCCTCCATATTCTAAGTATCTTCCCAATGGACACTTCATTTTAGTTTGGAATTTATTAATGCCACTGGGCAATAATCCCTTCAACTATGTTAGAAAGTTTTATGATCATAAAATGTAATTAAACAAGACATAGTAGAATCTCTATGAAACTCAGGAGAATAAAATATGCCTCTATTCCTGTGCTTTAGAAATTATATTCTGTATTCATATAATCAATATGAGCTTTCTGCCTCTCTTGTTCATATTTGTCCTTTCTTTATATAAGGCCTATCAGAAAAGGTGGCCAAATGGTATTTCATGATTTATTCCTACCATATCATTTCAGTTATTTCCCTCTAAGTCGTTATAAATTGAAAAAAATAAAGCACAAATGCACAAAAATGCATACAACACATGAAATTAAATAAGGATATTCTATGTTAACACACATAACAAAGAGGATGAGATACAGACACAGATAGAGGTAGACAGAGTATGCATGATATAAAGAACTCAAAATGTGCCAGGGAGAGCGTGTTTTCACCTGCACAATGGAATGTAGTGTCCCCAATGCTGCTAATTTTCTTTTTTTTTCCTTTTCTTTCATTGTCTTTATTATTAAATCATAACTGTGTACAATACTGCAATCAAGGGGTACAATATGCTGGTTTCATATGCAATCTTAACTATTTTCAACAAACTGATTAACATAGCCTTTCTGGCATTTTCTCAGTTATTATATGAAGACATTTGTATTCTGCTTTTAGTTAGATTCGCTGTACCCTTCTAAGATGCTCCATAGGCGTGACCCCACCAATTACCCTCCCTCCACTCCCAAATCCCCCCTCTCCTTCCTACCCTTGCCCTTTTCCCCATAATCTTGTGGTATAGTTGGGTTATACCTGTTATACGACAGCTATAAATTAGCTTCACAGTAGGGCTGAGTACATTGGATACATTTTCTTCCATTCTTGAGATACTTTGCTAAGAAGAATATGTTCCAGCTCCATCCATGTAAACATGAAAGAGGTAAAGTTTCCATCTTTCTTTAAGGCTG